>JAIUJM010000480.1:0-15448 GCA_026262225.1 Inosperma sp. D86 | reverse complement strand
TACTGCCATTCCCTCTCGGTTCATCATTGGGTCCAATTAATTTATCCACTTCGCTGGCTCTTCCATTGGCAAAAATACACATGATCAGTCTGGAACGTATCTGTTCATTCGAATTCAATTTTGCGCATCGGACGTCATTTTCCGATGAATTCAAGCAATATAAAAGTTAGGAGAACACAGCAAATGCACCACAATTCCTTGGGGGCCCCCTAATAACCGATTCTCAATCAATACGATCATCTCCCGCAGCTTTCTCCTAATCCTCCTATGCAAGTTTACGTTATGACGAAGCATACCTCCCATCTCCTATCCACAATAAGGTTGTCCTGGTGTGTTGCCTCTTATCATTGATCTGATGTCGTGTCATACAAAGCGACAACGTCTGCGTTGAACAGTCTCATTGCTCCCCACCTATTATCCGCTGTGTAGGTCTGCCTGTGCTGTTGATTCATACGAGTTGAGATCTGTTTTCATAGATTCGACAACGTTAACCCTGCCAGGTAAGCTTTGGATCCCTTACATTGTGGGTTGCGTCACTGACAGGCAACGGCAGCATTTCGTTCAACAGCCTTGACAACCCTCCTGCGATATGAGCTATTATCACCTTGGGTAATCGGTCCAATCTCACAAGAGCCACTCGGTGTCTCATTCTTATCATGACAAAGACGATGATGAGGGGCACCACTTCCCACTCTTCGTCATATTTTATTTTCGTATTTCGGGACAGTGTGGATACAGTGACTGTGCATACGCAAAGATATGAGGGTCTCTACGCAACTTCCACTAGCTCAGGTGTGATTCGCCCCGATCTAGTTTCCTCCTCAGATCTTAAATCACGCACATGATCCTCAGTCAAGTGCGACGGCGACATGGGAGTTTAAAGCTGTCATTTCTCCGGGCATATGGTTTTCGAGTGTCGTTATGCATTTATTTTCGAGGCCCAGGGGACTGCGGAATAATTAAATTATTTACAAATTTATTCATTTTTGAACCTTTGCAGCCCTCATGGAAGTCTGGCGCCACATGGCATCTGAGTTACATAAATTTCATTTAATGCTGATGTTAGGCACTGGTTGTGCGAGCTTGAAGGTACGTTACAGGGTACATCATCTTACAGATATTACCGACAATCTCAGATCATTGGCTCGGTTGCCAGCTTCTTGGCTTTGTTTTGATTCAACACTAATACGTATAGGGTTTCCAAGTCTGAATTTTTCGTAGATTAAGATCAGGCTCATATATAATCGTGACCTCCATACTAGCTTTCCGCCCCTTGTATTCAAACAAGCTCCCATTTATCACCCCGTCCAACCTTCGTAGGTATGATAGTCGCAGCTCTAAAGTCCTCTGGATCATGATCAGGCCGCGAGCTGAACATGATCTCAAATCCCCCATCAAAGTCAGAAAACCGAAACTCTGAGATCACCGTCAAGGCTTTAAGTTGGTCCTTTTGACTCATGGTGTAAAGGTAGGCCTCATCTCCGTTGGAAGTGGAGCAGACCAGGTTTGCATCAACAGTAATGGTGATGCGGTCCATTGAAACCATAATTGTATTCGGACCCAACCGTTGTTCAAAGTCCACAACAGCAACCGTAAATTTGGATCGTCGGTTTTTGGAAGGCCGGATGAGACCAGCTCTTGAATCGTGAAACCAGAAGACCTCGGGTTGCAACAGGGAACGAATGAAAAATCTGAACACAAATATGTTAGCAAATCAAGATTGACAGAAGGAAAGTAATAAATACGTCTGGGGATGAGATTTACAGGATACTCACTGATTACCACTTTTGTGATCTGTATAATTCAAGACTGGCGCAGGGCTGATCGTTCGCCCATTCCTATCATCAAGAAGCGTAAAGAATACTTTGTTCATCAGGTTGCTGCCACGGGTGATTTGAGTGTCCGTCAAGGTATCAAAAATGTGTGCCAAAGTTCGGTTATAAGAGTAAAAATGCATAGTATGGCGAGCGACGTGGCTGAACCGGGTGTAGCCACGCCGAGTGGAATCACTGATTGCCCTCCACCATTCGTCTGCGACTGCTCTCGATGCAAAGGTGATTAGATATCGGCCACTCCAATCATCACCGTCCTGTGCAGTTGTCATGAGACATCATTCATCGTATAAATAGTCCTCCTCACATGTTTCGCATATGCATAGAATAAGCCTGCATTGGTCGCCATATCGAAGTCTTGTTCTGCCAATGATTGGATTTAGCGCCCGTGCGTGGGCCTGTGACAATCCCCCACAAGTTTAAACTCAGGTTTGATCATTATCACATGCTTGTAACAACATGATTTCTGACCACTCGTCTCACGGGAGATCATGGAAGTTGACAGTCAAGAATGGATGCAAGGAGTATATGACTCAACGGACAGAACCCTACTTCCAGGTCGGCTGATATTTGAAAATTTCAATCCAGCCATCATTTGATCTGAATACGTTGAATTGTGGAACCAAATAGGACATATAATAGGCCAACCAGGCATTGGTGTGTCCTTGACTCCTGATCCCACTGAACACCCAAAATAACCGCCCATTCTTTGAATCCAGGCAAGTCTTTCTTCTTGGATTACGTCCTGTTTATGCCCCTACCCAAGAAGATCCGGGTCGTATACGGGGCCATATACCCGCCATTTTACGACATCTCGGTGAGCCAGCTACCTGAAAACCCACTTGTTTTGGTCGACTCTACCCCAGGACTTCGGTCTTTTTGCATTTTCTAGGTTTCGTGGTTTTGTTGTGCAAGCTACTTGTCCAGATACTAGGGATTGCTGGAGTAGTTGGTCCAAACAACGGAACGCGAAGTTCTGGGTGATATCGCCGTGGACAGAGACTGAAAATTTGTGCCTATTGTGAGTAGGCTAGCCGGTTTACGCTTCAGGCCTGATGAAATATGACAGGAGCTTTCTCGAGTCAAATGTACCGGAAAGGTGTGAATGGTTGCAGGGTGATCATTAATATTCCCCTGTGGAACTATTTGACATTCTTGGTCCCTCCGCGAGAGCGTGCTTTGGAAAAATGCGCCCCAAGTCAGGGAAAGGTCTTCTAGCAGATTTCTACGATTAGTCTCCACAAGGACTAGACTTCGATCAAGTTAGATTGCAACAGCACTGCAATTTACGGGCTATCTGCATCGAGGCGACACCATTTCTTTTATCCTTCGAATTTCAGACCGTCGAATCCTGTCATATGGTATTCCGACTTTCTTCCTTCGTGGCTTGCTTCGCAATAAATTTCATGATCTTACTCTCTCGGCATGGGCGTCAATTCTATGAACCCATGGCCATCAACACCAACTTGCGACTTCCAAACATGCCCTTGGATTTTCACCTTTGCCATCCAAGCGACCTTACTCTCCAACGGAATTTACATCTTGATCGTCTTTTCAGAAGACAGGATGCGCGTCATAGGCCTTCAAATTGTAGCTTCCCAGGATCCTGATCTTAATCCAGAGGCAATTATGAACTTTGTCAAACTATTTCCTGAGACTGAGTGGGAATCGATACAGTGGATAGTTTTGTTATAGTTCCCCCTAAATGCAACGTAACCTCAACCCCGTCAAGTCGGTAACGGTTAACGTTGGAGTTGAGAAATGCTTAATTTATGACAACCGTTACATGAGATGCCTCAGCAAATCTAGGTGATAGTAAATCCATAATCCTCATTGCGTTTCCTGAACTGCCGCACCACAAAATTTTGTAGTTACGTGTGCGTTGCATATGGGACCTTTGTCATCGTTTGGAATATATCAAGCACATATAGAAAAGTGGTACATAAGAGGTATTTAGGGCTGGAGAAATGCAGTAAACCGTGGCCAATGCGAAGAGAACCTCCATATCTAATTTCCTTCCGTTGTATTTAAACGAGCTCCCATTTATCACCCTGTCCATCCTTCGTGGGTATGATAGTCGCAACTCTGAAGTCCTCTGCATCAAAATCAGAAAACCGAAACTCTGAGGTAATCGCCAAGGCTTCAGGTTTAAGCTCGTCTTTTTGATTCATGGTGGAAAGGTAGACCTCATTTCCGTTGGAAGTGGAGCGGACCAGCTTTGAATAAACGGTGATGGTGATGCGGTCTGTTGAGACCATGATTGGATTCGGACCCAAGCCTTGGTCCACAACGGCAACCGTAAACTTGGATCGTCGGTTCTTTGAAGGCCGGATGAGACCAGCTCTTGAATCATGAAACCAGAAGACCTCGGGTTGCAATATGCAACGAACGAAAAATCTGGATGTAAATTTGTAAATTTTCTTATTTGCAACTAGAGATGACCATGTACTTGGTCAAAGGATCCGGACACTCACTGATTACCACTTTTATGATCTGCATAATTCAGTACCGGTGCAGGGCTAATCTTTCGCCCATTCCTGTCATCAAGAAGAGTAAAGAATACTTTATTCATCAGGTTGCTGCTACCGGTGATTTGAGCATCCGTCAGGGTATCATAAATGTGAGCCAGAGCCATGTTATAAGAGTAGAAATGCATAGTATGACGAGCAATATGGCTGAACCGGGTGTAGCCACGCTGAATAGAATCACTGATAGCCCTCCACCATTCGTCTGCGACTGCTCTCGTGGCAAAGGTGATTAGAAATCGGCCACTCCAATCATCGCCATCCTGTGCGTTTTTCATAATGAAAATCATTCATCGTATCAATAGTCCTCCTCACATGTTTTGCATATGCATAAAATAAACCTGGATTAGTGGCCATGACGTGAAAGTCTTGTAATGATTGGATTGGCGACCATGTAAGTGAATTTACGTATAACTTGTAACAAACAAACAACATCCCTAAGCATGAAGAAAACCACTTTAATTTTTTTGGGCATTGTATTACAAAGTGGCAAAAGGTATTTAAGACTAGAGAATGTTGTAATAAACCATGAAATGACAATGAGCAATGCAAAGATGATACAGGTTAAAGTCGATATTAGCCAAGGTCCACTAGTCGATCTCCTCCATTGCCGAGGTCGCAGCACCGTCTGCAGGTGCAGGGGCCTCTGAAGCTGGCGCGGCAGCAGGAGCTTCTTCCTCCTCCTCTTCATCGACATCGAGACCAAGAGCAATCATACGGTAAATGCGCTTGGCAAACGAGGATGGCTCATCAAGAGTGAATCCCGAGGTAAGCAGAGCAGTTTCAAACAGAAGGTAGGTCAAGTCACGAACGGACTTGTCGGCCTTGTCCTCCTTGACTTTCCGCTTGAGTTCCTTGACAATGGCGTTCTGAGGGTTCAATTCAAGCGTCTTCTTGGAAGCCATGTACGACGACATCGACGAGTCACGAAGAGCCTGGGCTTTCATGATACGTTCCTATTTTAAGAATTAGAAACTTACTCTAGCTTTTATCAGGAAAGCAAGACATACCATGTTCGACGACCAGCCGAATTGACCAGTAACGAGAACGCAAGGAGAATCAGCGATACGGTTGGAGATGACCACCTTTTCGACCTTGTCGCCAAGAGCATCCTTGACTGCAGAGCAGAGATCAGAATACTCAGTTGCCTCAGCCTCGCGAGCCTTCTTCTCATCCTCAGACTCCTCGAGTTCAAGGCCTTCTTTCGACACGCATACAAGCTTCTTGCCGTCAAATTCCTTAAGCTGGGTGATGCAGTACTCGTCGATAGGGTCAACAAGGAGGAGGACTTCAAAACCTTTCTTCTTGAGAACCTCAAGGAAAGGAGAGTCTCTCGTAGCGGCGAGGGATTCGCCGGTAAGGTAGTAAACCGTCTTCTGGTGTTCTGGCATACGGGTAATGTAGTCTGAAGCAAATTGCCGTTTAAATTGCGTTCGCAAGACTCAAAGAAGGACTGTACCTTTCAAAGAGGTCATTTCATCACTGGATTTAGTAGAATAGAATCGCAAGAATTCGGCAAGTTTGCTACGATTCTGGGCATCTTCGTGTACACCTAGCTTGATGTTCTTGCCGAAAGCTTCGTAAAATTTGCTGAAGTTGTCCTTATCCTCAGCGATCTCGCTGAACAGGTCCAGCGACTTCTTGACGAGGTTCTTGCGAATGACCTTGAGAATCTTGTTTTGTTGGAGGGTCTCACGAGAGATGTTGAGCGGAAGATCTTCAGAATCGACGATACCCTTGACGAAATTGAGGTACTCGGGGATGAGATCCTCGCAGTCGTCCATGATGAAGACTCGACGAACATAAAGCTTGATGTTGTTCCGCTTCTTCTTAGATTCGAAGAGGTCGAAAGGTGCTCGTTTGGGAACGAAGAGAATAGCCTTGAATTCGAGCTGACCCTCCACGGAGAAGTGCTTAACAGCAAGATGGTCTTCCCAGTCGTTAGTCAAGCTCTTATAGAAAGACCCGTACTCTTCGGTAGTGATATCGGATGGGTTACGGGTCCAGATGGGCTTGGTCTTGTTCAACTCTTCGTTGGAGACCTCCTTCTCCTTGATCTTCTTCGTTTTCTTCTCTTTCTTCTCTTCGTCCTCATCAACTTCTTCAATCTTGGACTTTTCGCCTTCATCTTCCTTCGTCTCCTCTTCGTCGTCTTCTACTTCCTACAACGCATCATTAACATCTATTCAGACTATGGAATAGCCAAAATGTTATACCTTCTCAACTTCCTTCGTCACGGTGAGCTGGATGGGATAGGAGATGAACTCGGAGTGCTTCTTGACAATCTCCTTGATCTTTTTCTCCTCGAGATACTCAAGTTGATCTTCTTTGAGGTAAAGACGGATTTCACTACCACGACCCAGAGGGGGGTTGACGGTGTCCGGTGTAATGGTGAAAGTACCGCCGGCAGAAGACTCCCAAATGTATTGTTCGTCGTCATTGTGCTTCGAGATGAACTGGACACGCTCGGCCACAAGGTAGGCAGAGTAGAAACCAACACCGAATTGACCAATCATGGAAATATCAGCGCCGGAGCTCAAAGCCTCCATGAATCCCTGCGTAGGGAAACGTTAGTGCTGAAGGGGGATGGAGACAAAGACCATACTTTAGTACCAGACTTAGCAATCGTACCAAGGTTGTTGACCAAGTCGGCCTTGGTCATACCAACACCAGTATCACGAATAGAGAGGATCTTGTTGTCCTTATCAGGAGTAATGCGGATGTAAAGCTCCTTGTCCGCGTCGAGGACAGTCGGGTCAGTCAAAGAAGCATATCGGATTTTGTCGAGCGCATCGGAGGAGTTGGAGATCAACTCTCGCAAGAAGATTTCCTTGTTCGAGTAGAAGGTGTCTGGAAAGTATATCAAGTAACCGAAATCTGAAATCTGTCGGGATACATACTGATAATGAGATCAAGCAGTTGGCTGATCTCAGCTTGGAATCCAAAGCTTTCAGTGGCCATTAGGTGCTATGTCTTAAATTAGGTAGGCGCGACAGGACGATAAACACGTTGAAGACACACTTTTATCAACGTTGACAACAGACAATGCAAGTGGGTGGTTTGAGTTTAAGAAAGGACACGCGTCGTCAGCCTTTATGTACTGGAAAAAAATTAGTTCTCGAAGAATCCAACCATTGCCATTCTCGGCAAGTCCTGGCAGGCGCAAGTAGAACTTTCGAGAATAATTTCCTTTTCTATCACAAGGTCACGGGAATTGCAAGCGCCCACCAAAGTTTTTGATTTCGTTCAGGGGTTACATAGAATACTCCAGAATGAAATGTACAACTACGACGGTCCTACAAGTACAGGGCTCCTCGGTTCTGATATCAATCCCCGCTGGCGAGTATGCTGTGCTTTCAGGAGCTCAACCATAGCTTTCAATTCCATCACCTCGTCTTTCAATTCATCGTTCTCCTCTTTCAGTCTATCGTTTATTGCAGTCATCATGTTCTTTTCTTCAGCATATGCAGAAATCTCCTTTTCTGCGAATTCCAGACTCGACGAATCAGACTTCTGTCTCATTTGCGTCAGACGTGCCTCAAGCACTTGGATTTGACGCCGATAATTCCTTGGTTTGGTTCTCAATGCACCAAAATATCGTTCAAGTTACTAGAGTGAACATACCGTGCCTTTTCCTCCATCCCCAGCTGCGTTTCTTCCATGCTTGCAAGTTGCAGCTGTATTTGCTTATGCTGGGTTTGCACGACTTTGACCTCTTCTTCGCGTGCGTTAAATCTTGCAAAGTCTTCGTCCCTAGTTCTATATATGAACAATAATCCATTTTGCTATATAAAACTACACACCATGTCTTCCGGACTTCAAGAAAATGCTTGATCTGAGTCTCGTAATCATGCAAACGATCGATTTTATGTTGATTTGCCTTGCGTTGAGTCTGAAGCTCGAATACCTCCTTGTTTGCTTCCGCCAACAGCTTGCCTTGGGCAGTGAAACGCGCCTTTTCGAAACATTTTCGAATGAGATGCAAATGCTGGTCAATTGGGAGACCCACCTCCATCTCATTCTCCTTACGTCGCAGCGTAGCTACCTCCAGCGTCCAGCCCCTTTTCTCCTCCTTCAGCTCCTTCAACTTTTGCTGGAGTTCGGCATTCCAGTCGGCGTACTGGCTCTTGGCATTTGAAGCCTTCCGGATTTGTTCTTGCAGTTCGTTCTCAAGCCGGTTGACTCTCCCACGATAACTACGTAGTTTGTTGTACTAAGGCAGCGACGACGTTAGATCCTCATGCGCAAAAAAATAAAAGGAATGCACTAACCAAACCCTGACGCTCCGCCTCAGTGCTCTTCAGCACCACCCTTTCTTCATATAATCGTCCGATGTGTTTTGCATTTTCTCTTGACAACCACAGTTCGAAATTCAAATCGTTTCTTAGCAAAAGAATTTCTCTTTGAAGTCCTGAGATGGCCAAAGCCACAGCATTCACATTCTCGTCATGGGAGGCGACGGTAGGTGGAGTTTGTGAGTCCAATGTCGGTATTGAATTAGTTTGAAAGAGGGAGTGTGGCCACTGCGACGAAGGTTGGACGACCTCCAGGTCGAGATTGTTTTTTAGGGCCAAAGTAGAACTGATCATGTCTTGGAGGAATATAACGGCCTTCCCTGAAGATATATCGATGGGTCGTATAAATTGTGGAGATGTAGTAGATGTGCCTTGTGTTTTAGAATTGTTTTCAGTGACTGAAGATGTCTCGCTCGGCGGAGAGCCGCGAAGAGGAAATGCCAGGTTTTGATCTGGTGCCGACTGATGTCTTGCTCGTAGTACCACTGCCATATTGCGAAGATCAAGCATAAAAGCCTCCGATACGACACGGGAAATATCATAGTTGGCCCAGAACTCTGACTCGGAGAGTTCATCGTGCAGTACAAGCATCGGATGACAACTATGTTCTTGAATGAGATCCTACAATAAAAGATATAAATGAATAGAAAGGTCGGAAGAAAACAAGTGAACCAACCTTGCTTCGTCGTTGGACTTCATCTGCATCAAAAGCTTGCTCCCAGGTCTGAACGTAGGGACTAGACAGTCCATTTTTCTGGAGATATTCCGCTGGACTCCGTAGAAATTTGAGAAGATTCGCCGGATATAAATAATATAACATCGTGAAATAGTTGCGTGATGACGGGGGCAGAGATGTTGCTGCATGGAATGACATCTCCAATCGTTCCCACTCAATATCGGGACTAATGTCAAGGATTGGATTTGTCTCGTACTCCAGCTCCCGTTCGAGATCTGCATCAGTGCCTTCAGTCAAGGAGATTCCACCTTTTGAAGCACGTCTTTCTTTCCAGCACATGATCCTGACTAGGATGGCAAGAAGTTTGGGAAGTATCCCTTTTAGGCCCTGGCGTGCATATAACGCCAAGAATGGCAATAGCTTGACCAATAGTGTTATTCCCAATGTAGCAGCTGTGGATGAGTTATCAAGGAACAATGATAGAAGTAAGTTTGGCATCAACGGATGCTCCGAAAGGACTTGAATGGCAGACGCGAAGTCTGGAGCGTTGGAATATATATTCAATAGAGATATTAATTGTAGTCGAGATGAAGGGTCGGCAAAATGAGTGTTAATTTCGTCGAAAAGATCCTTATAGTTTCAGGTCAGACAATGCAGGAAATTAGACATGCGCTTAGCAGTACCTCCGGACGTTCATTTCCAAACCGTAGAAGAATATCCTCAAGATTGTGTTTCCAATATGTCCGCTTGTGTCGATCATCTTGGCTAAGCTCGGCCCATTCAAGAATATCGTCTCCGGAGCTTTCGTTGAGCGCATCAAGCAGATAAAATTCCATCAACCGTCTCCGAAAATCTCTAATCCTATCCGGAGATGTTTCGTTTTCCTTATACAGAGAAGATACGATAAGTTCCTTGGCATGGTTGACCACTTGGGTTGAAAGTTTCGGTTCTCGAAGGGCAGGTCGCAAGATGAGGTCAAACCATGATATGACCGACGTCGAAGGCAAGATGGGACCAAGGTGGTACAAGACGGAAATAAAAACCTCCGTTTGTTCCAGGGTCGTATAAGCCAGACCATCAGAATATATCTTTTGGAGTTCGTCCTCGATACGCTCTATTTCTTCTGTCGATGCACACTCAAGTGCAAACTCGTCAACGACGGAAAGTAGGTCATTCAAGGGTAGCCTATCTGCCTCACTGTTTAGCGTTGAACGTACCTGATAAGCAACATTAGGCATTGCTCATCGGGGCTCGCGTCAATCCCTTTGCAACTTCGGGCTCATATTTGTTACTATTTGCCTTAATTGTCCGAATCAAACTAGAACAAAGCAATTCCTTGACACGTCAAGGCTTGAGTGCACCGTCTGACACGTCGAGCTCGCCATTAACCACCTTCTTTAGACATTAAAATAGTAGAGGTAAGCGGATTAGTTTTCCTGTGCTCGTAAAAGGGCATTATGTCTGTTCCCTACGATGGATTCGCTTCATGGGTCTCTGGTGACGTACTTGTACTGACCATTTACTCCAGATGTCTGCCCACATTGAGGAAGTCACCTCTGACCACTCTGACCACGAACACGAACACGAACACGACCATGACCAGGAGGAGGACCCTACTTCTCCAGCTGCTCTCGAGAAAATCCAATCGCGGTCAGAACGTAAAGCAAGGAAGGCTCTGCTAGGATTAGGCCTGAAGAAGGTGCCTGGCATCACCCGGGTAACATTGCGTAGACCCAAAAATGTGAGTTGATTAGGAAGCTGCCAGACCACTGCGACATTTGACACCATCCAATTCTTAGATGCTCTTCGTGTTGGCTTCGCCCGAGGTGTATAAATCGGCAAACAGTGATTGCTACATCGTTTTTGGCGAGGCTAAGGTTGAAGACACGAACTCACAAGCCCAGCTATCCGCCCAACAGTTTTCATCATCAGGAGCGGGCAATGTTATTCCTAATATCTCAGACGCTGATGCAAAGGTCGACGACGACGACGACGATATTCCTGACCTGGAGGCCCCAGAGGAGGATGGTAGTATCGATGAAACTGGCGTCGATCCGAAGGACATCGAGCTTGTCATGCAACAAGTCAACTGTACACGAGCAAGAGCAGTTCGTGCTCTGAAGGATAGTGGAGGAGACCTTATTAATGCTAGTAAGTTCACCCGTTGATCTGGTATCTGTGTGGAGTCACCAATTCCCTTACAGTCATGGCAGCAAGCGAGTAGTTTCACCTTAGCATCGTGCTCATTTTATTATCCAATTGCAATGCTTTCCTACATATTCTAGACGTGTTATGGCAAAACAAACTATTCCGATTGCCAAAGGTGGAGTTCCACATAATAATTCGACTTTTCCCAGCCGTCCTGTACGATCTCAATCCCTCTGATATTCCCGCCTCGCACTATTCCTTTCTTTCCAACAACCAGGGATAATTCATTTGCCACTTCCTTCACGAGAGTTGCAAGTTCTCCCTTTGCAAACATGTGGTAATATCTGTTGTATACCATCTGGTCTTGAGCATCACTTTGCGATTTAGTGAGTTCTCTCGACAACACCCAGGGCACAACAACATCCATTCCACTGGTAGCAGGGGGCCTTTCGTCCGCTAAAACTTTCCGTTTGGACAGTTCGTCCTGCTCAATAGCCCAGACATATATCAGGACACGACCATGATGAGGTGAAACGGCGAGAAGAAGTTGCTGATATCATCAGTCTGAAAATGCAAATTTCAATAAGGACGGTTCTACCTTCACTGCAGAACGTCGTCTCTCATGTGTTGCCAGATGGTGGACTGTCGCAATGGAAATGGCGTAGTCCTCGGGTTTGATGTTAAGTTTATCAGGACTAACTGAAATAAATGTTGGACCTACAAATATTCCCGGCCTCCAAAGATTATCGAGTACATTTCCCAACACAACTTCTCGAAATACACCAGCTTCTGGGCTTCTTGCAAAATTCAAGAGATTCCGACTTCTGTCCAGACCAATCGTCAAGATATCGCCTGGTCGATCAGGTGGGAGGGACAGATATTTGCCATTCCCAGTCCCAGAGTCCAAACCTACCCAACCAGTTGGAAGTTTTGATAGGAAACTAGCAATTATTGGCCATGGCTGCCCTACCAAAAATTTGAGGAAAAATGTAAAGAGTGTAAAGCATTGCAAGTGACCTTGTATCGCGTAGATGAGAAATGAGTAGCGATTTCGTCGTAGATCGTATGAACATTCTTATTCTCGAATACTTCTGGATCCCCTTCAATATCTGCGGTTTCGAGAACGCGAGGTGCCATAGAAATTCAGTCCTCAATATCTGCGCTTGATGGACACGCAAGAAGAAGGGAAACACGGTCAAATTTGTTGAAGGGCTGCAAATTTCTACACATCCAATTAAATAAAGCCCATTGTTTCATCAACGATTCTGGCAAAACGATTCCCGTCAAATGGAGGGAATGGCTTGATCTGCGATGGGTCAAATTCTTCAATTGCTTTTGCTAATTTCCTATTGCGATATCGGATAAAGACAGGAACGATGATAAGAATACGCACTCGACAGTTGTGGTTTTTAGATGTCCCATTTCTTCTAATGCCGCCGCCAGTTCTTCTTGGTGGTTATCCAGTAGTGTTGGATTGGGCACAACTATCATCATCTTTCCCTTCCGCAACACATCGAGGATCGTCCCAGCACCTATCGGTAGGCTGTCTTTGACACTTCTGGAGCTACAGAACTCATACACGCACCAGCATGTGCAATCACCAGATCTGCTTTCTTGTATTCCTCCTCAAGAGTGGGCTTGAATTTCCAAAATTCGATATTTACTCCCGACTTCGTGACGAGGTGGTTTTCTTGAGTCTTGAGATTATCGGCAAATTCAAAGGCTGAATTCCCACATTGAACTACGATATCTGTGTACCCAGCCAGGCTAAATGCAGATAAGATGTTCTCAGTGAGGATAGATGCAACAAGTGAATTAAAGTGTGTCGATCCGACGGTTACGAACGCAAGCATAGATGGAGTGTTCTTCAAGATCAGTTCGGAAGTCCTGAGAGACTAGATTCTACTATCCATTTTGCTAAGCACAAGGGGATAGTGTGTTCCTGCACACATTTATTGAAATCGATTATAACAGGTCCTTAACAACAGCTCCAAAGTAGATAACAGTACTCAATAGCCTGAAGTCTGTACCACAGAAGCAGTTATCTCCAAGCATTACACTCTGTCGCCGAGACCTGCACAGCTGTTTGTGAATAAGTCAAAAAAGCAGACTTGCAACGTGAGGGTTAGTATATGTAATTTCAAAGTGGAGGCTTTTCCAGCCCAGGAAATCGAGGCCCATGCTGGCGCCTTTTGGCTTGGTTCCGTTCCAAGGTGCATGAATGTCCTTCGTAGCATCTGAATTGCAATGAGAACGCAAGGCGGAAGAGTTTTCATTGGATGAGCGAGAGGGGAAAAGTACTGACTGTCTATGGCACACAATACCATGCGTATCGTCAAAAGTTCGTTTGGTTCCTTCTGTATGCTGGAAATTTCCTGAGACTTTAAGCAATACCAAGGGACCATATGCAGTCACTATTGCACTGAAATAATAAACTATGAACATCAAGTATTCGTGAATAGACTATAAGCAGCTTACGCATGTGGATTGAGCTTTGAGCCTATGGAATTTCATTCCAAGGAAATCTGGGAATCGAAGGAAAATTCCCATCTTGTGATGATTGCCCCTCCCTATTGTCAGTTTCGGAGAGACTTCTCTTGATCCTGCGTGGTGGTATCATTGGCAGTCGGTCCGACAAACCCTGATATAGTATTCTATCATCAGCGGGCGTGGATGCCCTCCTCGACGGAATAGCCGATGACAAAGGAAGGTCGACTGGGTGAACAGTTTTGCTTCGTGGCGGAGGAACGAGTTGTTGTGGGCTCGAATGGGATTCCTGGTTAGTTGAAGGAGACAAAAATTGACCCCATGCAAGCGCCTTTTGGTTTGAAAGAATACCATTATTTGAGACGGGGCTGCGTAGACTTCGCGATCGCCGAGATACCTTCAAGGATAGACTTGGTAACGGACCCATATATTCGGATTGAGTCGGTGAGGCGCTTGTCGTGCTTCCCCAACTTTGCAGTGGAGTCCACCGTCGAGAAAGGCTGCTTGGATTCGTATGCATCGGTGATGAACTCCCCGTCGGTGGTAAACTTTTTTCCTTGCCTCTTCCCGGACTCGGGGTTTGTTCCCAATTTGTTGAATCTGAGGTTCTCGGCCGCTCCCAGAGAATAACCTCTTCTGCCTCCTGCCTCGACTGCTCAGGCGACATCTTTCCTCTCCTAAAAACCTTGCTAAAATGGGATATCAGGATGGACCTGTTAATTTACGACTACCACGTACCCGAACGCCTGTTTCCAGGTTGGTGGTGGAGGGCTCAATGTCTTTAGCCTTTTTGCGTCATTCGCAGTACGTTGCATCTGAAGAGACAACTTCTGATAGTCTTCCATTAGTAACTGGAGTTCCGTAGGAGTGAGTGAGGGTTCTTTTAACTCGCTTCGAATCTTGCTCAACCTTTCCTCATGCGCGTTCACAATGTCTTCAAGCTGCATCACAAGTGTCCGCACAGCACTCGTTTGATTGACCGTCAATCCGACATCTTCGACCTCTTTCTGATCGAGAAGGGCTTCCTTTCGCCTGCTAACTTCTCCAAGAATCGGTTCCAGCGCCTCAAAGGCGGACTGGCGAGTAAGTCGAAACCGTCTGGTAGATGACCCTCGATCGAGCATGGCTTTCCAATAGTTGTTCTTCAGTTCCCTTTCGCGATAATTAGCTGTCTCCTCGTCAACTTGGTCCCACATGGTTGTAATAAGAACGATTTTGTTAAAATCTTCTCCTTTGATTTTTTCGAATAGACGGAAATTCTTGAGTGTCGTACCCAGCATACGATTGTCTGATATTCGATGGAAGTACAGGAAGCCCGTAATCTGAATGCTCCTTTGCTGTCTACGCCATTATGAGCGGGTTCATGAATAATCTGAGCAATTTACCGTACATGCTGTGGATCCAGACCAAAATCATAGTGAGAAAGTCGACATCAGAATTCGTCACATCATCAAAGCTGGGTGTATCGACAAAAAGGATGTCTGA
>JAIUJM010000479.1:0-15452 GCA_026262225.1 Inosperma sp. D86 | reverse complement strand
GATCCGATGGATAGTGAGGAAGATGATGGTGAGGAAGATGAGGTAGAAGAGCTCGGATTCACAGACTTGTAGTTCACTTTTCGTGTAAGCATCATACAAGCTAGTACAATTCATATTCCACCCATATACCCTGTACAGATTCCTTATATTACTCTCATAACACACAGAAAGGCTCATTGTCATCTTATATAGCAGCAGAATCCTTCCACATACCCTATATGTTGACCAAAATCCTCACAATCGACACACACGGCACCGTAAACCTTGTAATTGCCGTATAAGGTAACCATAATGCATGTGACAACATGCAAGGTGCATCAGGCGCGAGCGTTTTTGCTGATGGCCACTGCTATCCACGAGGCCTTTTTACTGAGCGTGACCAGGATAAGAGAAAGATTGTGCAAATGAGTTTCCCTGCCGCCAACCTGTGCAGGTGATAGAATGGTGATATGGCACTGCCATATATTGCTGGCCTGCTGAGTTCTGTTCCGATGGGCTCACTGTGACTATTATTGCGGTATTAGAAACAGCGTAAGCAATGTCAATAACCACTGACCATCTTCGATGATTGTCTCGATAGAAGACGACTGGGGTTGCAGTGACCATGTGTTCATTGGTTGTGTTTCTACGTTTTCATTCCTTCCATTGATCTAATTTGTGGTATTAGCGGTTTTCTCTTGGAGTTGACATTGACAAAAGTTACCCGATAGACAAAATCACCTCCAGCAAGTCCACTTAAACAATTCGATTGTCCTATAAGGTCAGCCTGCCCATTATTGTGCCCAAGTCCAGCTGAGGGGCTTAGTAGGCTGTCAAGCCAAACATGATTTGTGGGCGGTGTTGGAAGCTGGCGCAAGTTAGGGATTTGTAAAACAGGATCACCAGAGTTCGAACCATTGCTGCCTATCAGCATTGAACTGGACTCATTCAATAGGCTGCAAGGGTCCCTACCAACTCCAAGGTCGGGTGGCAACAGCTGACTTGATATTACGCAGTGTGATGGTGGTGGTATAAAGGCCTCTGGATGAGCTGGATGAGCTGGAGACTGTGAATGACTTGGGGGTTGTGGTGTAAAGACCTCCAGATTCGCTAGATGGGTCGGCGACTGTGCATGGATTGGTGACAACGACTGACTGCGCAACTTCGGATCTTGCAGTGATTGGGAACCGCTTTGGAACTGTGGATATGTTGGCAACATGGGACATGAAGGGAGGAAAATTGAACTGTTGTCTGGCCTCTGCCTCGGACTCGATAGTTCAGTTAATATCTCTAGAATCTCATCATGTTTTCCACTTATTTCTGTCGTCCAAGACTCCAAACGGCTAAGTCGTCTAGCAGGAAAGGTAAGTCAATGAATAAGAGATATGAAAATGGCTGACTCTTTATCCAGTGCTCCTGATGATTCTTTCTTAGACTTGAAGATACAGTCGATCCTGAAGTGTTTGCATTCCGTGCATGGCTCTCCATTTGCGCCATCACATCGCTTCTTGTACATTCTGCATCTGGTCTATGATGGTCAATCAACAATATGGGTAAAAGAATAGAGCTAATGAAGAACATACACATGCTTGTTCTTCATTTCCATGATTTATCAGAGAGTCCTCAATTTTAAAATTGATAACCTACTAGTACGTGGCACTCGCCTATCTTGATAATTCAGGTAGCGAGATTCCTGTGGATTTCAGGGATCTAAGCTGGATGGAAGAGATGACATGACTTGAAAACCTGCCATAATGACACTAAACAACTTCGTGGTGAGAGGCAGAAAAAAGGTGGTGGGGTCGCGGGGTCCTTACAGGCAGTTTATAACGGCAGTTTATAACGTAATGACATGGCTTGTCTGTAACCTTATGGCTTGTAAGTAATTATTTCAAACTAGAGTGAATGCCGCCCTGGCGGCTGTCGCCTTGCTTGCTTTTTCAGGGTAGGATAATACAAGAGGTTTAATTCAATGGATTTAAGATGACTAAAGATTTTGGACACTGTGTATAATCAACAAAACCACTGGCAGTGACGGTACAAGGAAAGATTTTACAAGGATGAAATCAGAGGAAAACTTAGGTGAAAGGACTTTCTGGAAAGAACACATTTAGGAAAATGGGAGGGGCTGTAGCAGAATCACGGTGAACGAAGACGATGGCCTCATAACCTTGGTTTGCATACCAGAAATTCAATAGTCTTGTCTCGTGGAGTCATCGAAGGAAAAACAACACATGTAATTAGTGGTATTTCTGCAGGAGTACGACAATTCACCGCAGATGATGCTATCACTGATGAAACTAAAGCAAGACTCGAGGAGTTCTGGGAGCACTACAAATATCTCACAGTTGATGAAATGTCTATGTTGGCGAAGGTTTTTTTCGCTTTGTTGCCTCGCAACGCAGGAATAGGAAAACAAGATAAAGATCTTAATTCGTTTGGAGGAGTCAATGTGATAATTCTAGGGGATTTTCATCAGTTTCCACCGGTGGCAAGACCTATCCGAGACGCACTTTTCTATCCTACCAATTCAGAGACCGACGAATTTGTGATTCTGTATGGCATAACTTTCTTCAAAATCTTAGACAGGGCACAGTCGATGTAGATGACATACTGATGCTTCAATCCTTGATAATTGGGAATAAATCAACAGTCCAAGTTGATTTTTAAAGGAGCCATGGAACAAAGCGGCGTTGCTGACCCCTCGACATGCAGTGCAAACGCAATGGAATGCTTCAGCTCTTCGGAAAATGTGTTGAGCAAAAGGCCAGTCCCTCTTTAAATGGTTTGCTTCGTAGAAACGGCATCATCATTACCGCCAAAGGCATCATGATGGGACTGGAAGATATGATCAGCCATATCATTTCCAAATGAAAACAAACCATACGCACACGTTTTTTTCCAGATGCCGAGCGATGATACCGAGGTGGAAGTACCTCACCTTCTGCCTCTGCCATGCCATGTCCAGGTCCATCATTTTCCTTCTCAGAGTCTATCCCCTTCTCTGCCTGTTGTCGTCTGTCACTCCTCTCCGCAATCATTGTTTGCCACCGTTTCTCTCTCTCCCGATCTTCAGCCTCTTCTTCGCTCTCAGGCCCATCACTGTCAATGATGACATTGCGTCTGCATCGGTAGTTTGTATATATCAACTCATCATGGCCCTGTGGCATAGTGACGGTGAGTCAACAATCAGTAAGGATCGAGGAGACTTGCCTGTGGTAAATGGTTGTTGGTGTCATCGCGTTCAATTTGATGGCAAGTAACTGAGTAGTTGGAGGGTGATCACCATCCGGTTCGTTCCTATTTGAGGCTGCTGGTGTCCTGGACCTTGTATGTGGATGAGCACGTGTGTTATCAGCTACCTGAGTATAGTGGGGTTAGTTGTCATGGGTGAGTGGGGTGCATTATCGTTACGCACAGCCTGAGGTTTATTCTGCAGATGACGATGGTCTCTCCTTTCGTGCGGTTGGATGTTCTGGTCATCAAACTCAAGGAGTGGAAGGGTGTGACGATCCGAATTGCCATCGTCATGGAGAGGTTGATCCTGCAGCTGACGTTGGTTTCTGGTAGACGGTGTCGCTCTCGCCTGTTGTTGGACAACCTGGTCACGACGGCCGACATCCTGGGGGGTTGGCCCTGCAGCTGGTGTTGGTTCCTGGTTGTTGCTCTCACCTGTGGTTGGATATCCTGGACATGATGGTTTACATCTGGATTACGGCGATGCAATTGGGCTGCAATGCGTTCGGCAGGATTTGGTCCTCAGGCTGCAGCTTCTACTGTAGGACGTGACTTCATCTTCTTTCGATTGTGTGCCGACTGGAGTTCAGGTACTTGTCTTCGGAAGGAAAGGCATGAGATGGGAAAAAAATGCAAAGAAAGACGTACTCATCCCACCACTCAAGCAACTCCGTTATCCATTCACTATCGGCATGGGTTTCAAACAACCCAACAATATTCTTATAAAATTCATCCAAAGCGAAGAGATTGTCGAATGGGGCCCAATGCTTCATTGATGAAAGTGATATATATGTCTGCAACGTTTCGTCAGGTCAGATAAAAACAAGTCCTTTAGGATGACGTACCTGAATACAACCATAAGCAATATTACGTCCAGCAATACTCTTTAAACCATAAATTGAAGCCTTCGTTTTTCTACAGCTTTCCTCTGCTGGATCGATCGCGGATGATGGTCCCGTAAAGATGTGACGAACAACCTGAAAGGGACTTGAGTGCTAATATACGTATTAGGAAAAAAAACGACCCACTCGATAAAGAAGCCCCTTGAAAAGGCCCGTTATCTCATCATGCGGATTGTACTTGGTACCACTCTCATACAGAAATGATGGAAAATCGTTGGTAGTTAACTTGATTCTGCCATCTTCGACCTTATTCATGAACATTGAATTCCCTATGCAAGAAAATTAAGAAAAAAAGAACGACAAAATCAGATCAGGTTACTGAGGATCTTGCTCGAATTCTTCCTTGAGTCGTAGTGGGCACAAAAGATCAGCAGTGTCGACATTGTAAAACCCTCGAAGCTGTTTGGGGCGAGTTCCAAGGAGCCGTTTAACCCGTCCGGTGATGCCATCGCGTTGCTGCTCTAGGTTGTAACGTTGAATTTTGATCCGACTTCTGTTCCTGTGTCATCAGATCCGGACTGAACTTTGGTTGCTGAGCTATTGATTACTTATATGAGAGGTTAGGCCGCATATATAACGCATATAGCCACGTACCTTTTGTATCAGAGCAAGAAAAATATGTTGCTCAGCTACACAATTCTCTACGAGAGCCCTAAATCCTCGTTCAAGCTTCATTATTGCTCTAAAAGCATCCTCTTTTTGGCCATAAAGCTATAAGTGTATTATTAATGCAATACTACAAACAATGAAAATTTCACATATTCATCTTCGGAATCACGCTCATCTCCATTCAGGCTAGCAAGACCAGCATAGAAGACTCTTGTCAGGTTCAAAAATGGGTGAATGGCTTGTGGTATCCACCGTGCCTTTGAAAGGTATGGCTGGAGCATTCCGTGTCTATGACGAACATTCAAACTTGATACACTTATTAATGCAAATGTGAAAACACTAGTAGCATGTGAAAACACCCCATCAATAGGGGAGCTCAAAGTTGACGTTTCTCCGAATCAGTTTTCGTTTCTCACCGGCCGTTTCTTGCTGCCGAGTGATGCGTAGCTTGGGACTCACTTAGATAAGCATCACTAGTCATGTGATATGCCTGTTTAAATACTTATAAGTACTCAACGAAACAGCAACGAAACTATCACTATATCGTTCCTTACATATTCGGTGTGTAAGTTATATAGACATTGTTAGCTTTAAAAAGAAGAAAATCACCATTTTTTGGAAAAAGACTAGTCAAAACACAATGTTACATATAGAAAAATGTCTTCAGGAATGTGTGATGTTTCCTTGTCCACCTTCAGTAAATTTCATACTTTTGTTTTCATTTTTAGCATCAACAATATAAAGTTATATGTCCAGAATATGACGGGCAGCCCAGCATTGTACGTATTACTTAGCAGGAGAATATGACTGAGTTGTGTCACATTTCGGTCACACTCAGGTATTGCGGAGATCTTCGTTGGTCATGGTTTGCAGGTTATTGTATTGGGCATGATATTTGATACTTGAAATTTATAAGAACCGGATATGGAAGATACAATAGCGGGTCCAACAATTTGTTTTGCTTGGTGATGAAATTTGTCGAGCTTTGTTCGAAGTTGTCCCCGCCGCCGCCGAATCTCAAGTCACTGCGATTAGGATACTTACCATTCCGCCGGATGTACATTGGCAATTTCTCTTAAATGAAGATCAATGCCAATGCCGCTTATCTAAAGCTCAAGCGGAGCACATCAGGAGCACATCACACCAAAGGGCCAAGGCAAATCGTAAACATCAGAAAAATACGGACGAGATGTTTCAAACCGGCGGTCCAATTGTCGGCGGCGGTGGGCTCAGGAAGTATCATCAACCGTTTCCAACCTCAAAACATGTTTAATCCTTATCCTTGTGTCGTGTTTCTCCCCCCATCTGCGTCTTCATTCAAAGGTTGTGTTTGGAATTTCAATTTAAGGTTTTCCGTGGACGCTTGTACAAGAGAATTTTTGGACGGAGTTTGAAATACACAGCCCTCTCAAAATATCCACAATCACGCACTCGAATCGAGATGTATGGAAGATGACGCGGGGTGGAAGAGTGGGGCGATGTTAACAAGCTTCGTAACTTCTCGTTTATATTTGATTTTTTACTCTTTCAGAGCCAGCTAATGTCAATATGTAAGTGTTATTGTCATGACATTTGGTTCAAGCTTAACTTAATGGCACAGATTCCTCGACCGTGATATGGTCATGCGCCATTTCGGAGGTGGTGTTGGTCATTTAAATCGTCAAGTCCTACATGATGACAACTCCGATGCAGACTCATTAGACTCGGATTCTTCTATGGATGCCGAATCTGAAACTGAGTCCCGTTTGGCTACAGAGCATACTGTTCTTGATGACGGCGGTGAAGATGAGGGTGACCATTCAGATGGCGAGTCTACAAGCGGTAATGCATCCTCTTCGTCGTCATCAGATGAGGATTCTTCAGGGCGCTCGGGTTCGGATTCGGATTCAGAGGATGATGGTTATGACTCACTATAACCAGCTAACCTTATTACCTCATATGTCATAAACCATTTACATTGTATTATAATATATTTACCATATTGCTACTGCGTCATAAATTTTGACTTCCTGTGCATTGGATCTCGTTCTCAGAGTTGGCTTGATAGTGACGCTGTAGTAAAAGCAGAAAACTCCGCTGTCAAGGCAGTAAAATGCCGAAAACGGCAGCTAAATTTAGTACTCTATTGATATGTTTGCGCACATTACAAATTATGAGCCTAGATTAAGATGATGTTATTTGGGTTATCAAGTATTCTCTCACCTGCGAAAACAGTTAATATCGTTACCCTCACATAGAATATTAAAAATTATATAGATTAGTCTTCTATTTACACAAAACTATTCTACAGTTCACGAGAACAGTGAAAACGACGTGACTAGGTGGGTTTCCCCACCCCAGACACGTCGAAACGATGTGACAAGGGCAAACCCCAGGCACATCGAAAATGTCGAGAGGTTTCCCCACCCAGCCACCGTGACATTGAAAATGTCGAAAGCGATGTGTTGAGGTGAGTTTTCCCACCCAGACACATTGAAAACAAAAATCAACGTGCTTCACTCAGACAATTTTAGTATCTTGACCCACTATTCCGTATCTTTCCCACTAACTTGGCAAGCAACGTTAGATCAACGTCGAAACTTTTGTCGGGCGAAGGTGCACATTTGAACAGAGCCATCGAAGGAGGGTAAAATTTGAAGGTAAACTAGATCGGGTACTCGGATCTACTTCACGACGGGGGTTGTCAGAATGGCTAGACAATTCTCACTCGAAGCCAGCACCACAGCCATTGTCATTCACTGCTTCAGCTCGTATAATTTCTGTATCTCCGTGTCCTTCCCCGCCAGCCTGGCAAGCAATATTGGATTAATAGGCCGAGTAGGAGATCGGCCGCATCCAATTTATTCATTTGAACGGCACGAACGCTGGGATACACTTTGACCCTCTATTTGACTACCAGGAGCGTACGAAGGTAGGTATGAAGATGGAGGTAACCGAAGACCATCGGTCTCGGTCCCCAAAGAAAGGTCTAATGCACAATGGTGGGGCGAACATGGAATTGTCAACGAAAATTCGTCGGGATGATAGACATCATATGGAGATATTAATGGGAGGGGTGTCGAAAGCAATGAAGGTGATTTTAAACCTAATTCGGAGAGGCAAGTAATGAGAGTTTGAAGACTGGTCATGAAATGTTGTGGACTACTTGTACCCGTACCCGTAGAAACCCGTACCCAGACACGGGTCAGGTTTACCCTTGGGTTTCAATGAATGAGAGAGGGATTCTCCCCTCTTGACATCGAAACGGGAGGGGGGGGGACTTCAAGGAGAGAAGTCTGCCTTCCCTCTGGTGTCGAAACTTGTTAAGACTCGAGGCCGTTCTTGGCGGTAATACGAGCGGATGCAGCTTCATCATCAGCCTTGCATTTCTCAGCTTCCTGCACCATGCACTCAATCTCCTCCTTGGAGAGGCGGCCTTTGTTGTTCGTCATGGTGATGCGGTTTGAGTTTCCAGTAGTCTTGTCAGAGGTAGAGACATTAAGGATTCCATTGGCGTCAATGTCAAAGGTGACTTCGATTTGTGGAACACCTCATGGAGCGGGAGGAATGCCAGAGAGCTCGAATTTCCCAAGCAGATTGTTGTCTTTCGTGTGTGCACGTTCACCCTCGTAGACTTGAATGAGCTCACCAGGTTGGTTATTGGAGTAGGTCAAGAAAATTTTGGATCTTTTGGTGGGAACGGTAGTATTACACTTGATAAGGGCAGTCATGATACCACCAGCGGTCTCGATACCGAGGGAGAGGGACAACACCAAGCAAGAGGAGATCTTAACTTCTCCGAAATGTGACCAGAGAGGATGGCGGCCTGAACAGCCAACAACCTTATCAGGTTGTTATACGAGTTTCACAATGTGGGGGATACGAGTGGAAGCGCCGACAAGTCGATTTCAATTGAAGTTTGAGTGGCAGACGAAAGAGTACGTTCGGCACGTTCACAAGCGGTGTGGAGACGCACGGGTGTTGGAAGTGATATCCTTCTTGTGTTTGCGTTTGAATTCCTGAACGAAGTGTTGACAACTCGGTTGTCAAAGTCCTCACCAGCGAGGTGAGTGTCACCCGCAGTAGCCTTGACTTCGAATATACCCTCCTCAATAGTCAAGAGGGAAACATCGAAGGTCCCTCCACCCAGATCGAAGATTAGAACGTTACGCTCGCCAGTGACTTTTTTATCGAGACCGTAGGCAATAGCAGCAGCGGTGGGTTCGTTGATGATACGGAGAACGTCGAGACCTGCGATGGTTCCGGCATCCTTGGTGGCCGGCCTTTGAGAGTCGTTGAAGTAAGCGGGAACGGTAACAACTGCATTGACAACAGTTCCACCGAGGTAAGTCTCAGCAGTTTCCTTCATTTTCAAAAGGACCATGGAAGAAATTTCTTCCGGAGACTGTTGAAACATTTTAGTCAAATTGTATGATACATGATAGAAATGGTGACGTACAAATTCTTTATCCTCACCGCGATAAGAAACGCGGATGTAAGGCCTGGCTGCCTTGTCGATGACCTTAAAGGGGAAGTGTTTAATATCGGACTGGACTTCAACGTCGTTGTACTTGCGCCCGATAAGACGTTTAGTATCGAAAACGCTATGATGAAACCGATTGATACGAGATCAACGATAAAATGGTCAAAGAAAACATACGTCTTGTGGGGGTTCATAGCGACCTGGTTCTTAGCAGCATCGCCAATCAAACGCTCATTGTCGGAGGAGACATAAGAGGGGGTTGTACGGTTCCCTTGGTCATTGGCGATAATTTCTACACGATCATTTTGCCAGACACCAACACAACTAAAATTTCGCGCAGACAACATGAGCTCTAACCTAGTTTTAAATTGAAAGAAAAGGCTTACGAGTAAGTTGTGCTAAGATCGATACCAACAGCTTTTATCATTTTGGTAGACTAGCTTTAGAGATGATTTGTGCGAGGTGTTGCAACCGTTTGTTGAGAGTAAGAACAGACAATTGAAGAGCAGAGCAATTTCAGAGCGAGATTATATATAATCCACCTTTGGAACAAACCAGAAACCCTGGGAAGTCTTTTGGGGATAGGCACGATGCATGATGGCCCACCCCCCCTTCCATGGGTGGTGTACTGTCCCTGTAATTACTTCTCGCACCAAGGATATGGTGGCGGCGGTAAAGAAATTCAGTTCTTAGTCACTGACACGCACGTGGATAAAATCACATGACTTAAATCATGTGAAGTTCAACCAGTTCTTATCAATTTCAAAATTCACGCACGTCGCAGGCACCACCACCACAAGCGACGACTGGGGATGGGCACCACAGCCCATCTTCTAGTTGTAAGTTTTTGATTTATAATTATATTCTACGTTACTAATGACTCCCACCAGCTTACCAGATACTAAGCCAGCAATGTGACGAAGGGAGCATTCCCCCTTTGTCATGTCGTTATGCCTATTTCGTGAACAGGGCTTTACCCTGTTCATCGCTTCGATGTTGTTTCATTTCGACGCACGGAAGAGGGAACCCTCTCCGCGCGTCGGAATAGATCTACCCCACACCAAACTCGCCCAAACGAGCAACCGGACGACGACGACGCCGGGAACGACGGGAATGAAGGTGGGGGAGCAGCGACGACGGGGATGGTGCTGTCATGCCTATCTCCCAACATGGTACGTTTTTTTCTCAATAACAAATTGTTCTATCTACTGACGACCCTCCTTCTCTACCACAGCTTGTTGGCGCAACCCAGACACAACGCGACGACGAGGGGGCAGGCTCTCCTCGTTGCATTTCCTTATATTTTAATTCGCCAGGGAGAGGGATGCCCTCTCCTTGTCTCATTTTTAGACCGACGGGGAAGGATTTCACCTCCCCTTCCATGATGAGGAAGGGAAGGCCCTCTCCCCGTCGTGTTTTTCCCATTTTAGAACGCGACGAGGAGGGGAATCCCCTTCCCGTTGCGTTTACTTCTATTTTGAATGCGAGGGGAGGGGGAATCCCACTCCCTGTCGCATTTATCTCACCTTACCGCAACGAGCAGATGGGCAATCCCCTCCCCGTTATGTTTACCTTCGTTTCGGACGCGACGGGGAAGAGGGGATCCCTCTCCTCGCGCTTATCTCGTTTGCGATGCAATGTGAGGGGGGAAACCCTACTACCTCCCTTGCAACTGCCAGAACCGAGCATTTGTGCTCGTTTTCGGTGGTTTTGTGCTTGCTTTAGCCACCCACATCCACAACAGCGGCTCCATCTCCCTCCACCTCCCCCTGAAATCGAGCCTTTGCGCTCGATTAGATTTTTGCTTCTCCCGACTCAGAAGACAGTCACGGCTGGGTTCAAAACCAATATGAAAGTACAATGGCGGCCTTTCTAAGTGATCACGCAACCGATGATGGTCTCCTTGTGAATTTCTGGAAGCATGCAACGCCAAACACTATCTCACTCACGGATTTCATTTTTTATGTTGCTGCGCCCCACGTTGCTGATCTTCTTATTGCTCAAGATCGCTCTTTCTCTGAGACTGATGCCAATTCAACAAGGATTGCAAGCCGGGACTTCGGAAATGCTGCATAAGATGATGCTGATATTGAAGATCTTAAGACCTTTTGTCTAGAATTACTAATCTACCCCGTCGTCAGAAGGTATGTTTCCCTCTTCTCATCCTTTTCAAGTCGACTTACTGGATTATTTTTAGACTGAGCGAGTAACACTTCTAAAGACAGACAAATCAAATGGGTGGCAACACTTCCTGAATCCAGATCGAATATTGCCCTAAATGTGGATGCAAAAGATCTTCATATAGACTGCCTAGTGTTACTTGTAATTATAATCCATTAATTTGGCTGCATTGTTGAGCCTTTCCGAGTCGTGTTCTGAGTCCTGACGATCGTACGATTTATGCAGGTCACATGACCTTAGTTGAAGTTGCTGAACGTTCAAAAGTCTTCAAGAATCAACGTCGAATCAACGAACTCGAACCCTAGTGGACAGCCCTGCATCACTCCCAACGTTCAACACATTCCCTACTAATACTTTCATTCTTAAAAAGCCCCTTTTTGAGTCCTCTTTTGTCCTCGAGGCCTCTGTTCGTTACCATTCTGAAAAGGACTCATCGGAATATGGGCAGGCATTTTTTGTCAGGTCATTGCTTGTATAAAGGTCAGTGTTCCACTTCAAGAGACCTTTTTGGTGCTTTTTAGTTTATATAGCCTTTGTTTGACTGATACGCAAAGTTGGATGCAGTTCTGCATTTGTACCGGCCGAGGTGACACCGGAAAGATGGAATACACAATTCTCGCCCAAATTGCCGATGCAAATGGGAAGGCGCTTTCGAAGGTCATTCCGGCGTCAACTTGACGCCGAAAATTTTCAGAAGCACAGTACAGCATGCTGGACTCCAGAGAGGATCCTGACATGGGTTCTTTGCTGGTCCCGTGTCCGCTTAAGAAAGGTTCGTTTGTGATGCCCTTCAGGACTGTCTTTGTTGACTTCAATTGCAGGTTTACAAGTCTACGCAGTTCTCGGTGCAGTCGAGCAGATGGGCAAAGACGTCCCGCTGCCAAATTTGACCTCCTCTGCCCAGGCTTCCACATCGACTTCCGGAAAGGCATCACTGTCGATGACATTGAGATCAAGGTCATTACTGGGTCGAAGTCCATGTTCTCCATCCAGGACAGAGTCAGGATACCTGCTCATCATCAAATGACCCACTCGATTTCCACATGACGATGTCTACGGGATTGACGGCGGCAACCGTGGAAGGGAAATTGACGTCCAGGAGCGGGTGGAATAATCCATTTGGTGTCAGCAAGGAGCTCACAATCGACGAAGTGGACCTTTTGGTTGGCATCAAGTATCTCACGTTCCTTGAGGAAGGACCCTCGACTATCGGCTTCAATGGACAGTTCAAAATTGGTGAAACTGTCGAGTTTGTGGCTTCTTCAATACCTTCAGGTACGTCTCTTCTAATCCTTTCGATCCGGTGTCTGATAAATAGCAGAACAGTAAGGTTGAAAACCTGACTCTCGCCAATTTGGTCGAATTCACAGGGTCCTCGTTACGCATCAACTTGCCCGAACCCCATCAACGCAGGTATCAACAATGGAGTCACAGAAGAAGGAGAGAAGAATACAAACGAATGGAAGAGGATGTAACGAGAGTCATAAGGGGTTTCCGCAGAGCGTGCGCCGTTGGTCTCGAGTGGATTTAAGCATGAATATTCAAAAGGACCTGGAGCTCCTCGAGGTCTATTCAACCTCACATTCACCTACAATTTCCTCCGACACCCGACATATGACAGCCCAACCTAATGTTTCTCCCCATTAGCAACAGCCCACGCCCACACCCGCGTGAAATCCGTAACGCAACTGATGGTTATGGGACTCACTGCCGGAACAAGACATCAAGACACTGAAACAGGCTGACACTACAGGTCACAACGTCAGCGAACAGGCCGAAAACATGTCAAACATGATATGATGCTCAAGCGGGCGTCCAGAAAGGGTAGGGGCAGCGCATACACGGTCTATCTGTTTTTTATTCATCTTTTCTAGGATACCAGGGGTCAGTATCCAAAATGCGATGAGAACGACACTAAAAACGAGCCCTAACTAACGGGTTTTCAGCGCAACGAAGGGTGACGAGGAGGGACCGTCCTCCTTGTATTGTTCCCAACAACATGAACCGCACTTAGCACTCACATTGACTGTAGATTCATCCCAAGGTTCCTAAGAAGACATGCACTGTGACCGCCTGTTCATTTCAATTGGAAAAGGAGTCGTCAGTTCATTCAAACTCGCATGGATTATTTTTTCTTCCCACTGACTGACCTTCTGATGACCATTGTAACTTCAAATTATAGTTTGTTATGATTTCTGATTTGTATTGCTGGCCTTATCGTTGACCACAACCTCGGATGGTCGAGTACAACTGGCAGAGTGGTTTCTGAAGTTGCGTTCGGATTCTTGGTTTCGTTTTCTGACAACTACCTCGGTATGGTTGAGTATCGTCAAATGCTTGAGTACAACCAAGATCTAGCGAAGTAGTTTATGAAGGTGCGTTCTTCTAATGAGTTCTTCCTTTTGTTTCCTGACGACTACCTGTTGATATGGTCCAGTAGACGAGTATCCGCAAGGCCAACAAAAGTGAGTGAGTCGGAGTCGCATTTCAGTAGACTTTGCCACGGAATGGTGGTCGATGAAAGTACATTTCATTTTCCTTATACATATTTGTGATCCACTGCACAACGCCGATGAGAGGGCGGGCATACAAGGTGCGCTTGCATTTTTATTGATTGTCACTGGGAGCCGTGATTGGGAACAGGGTTCAAGCGCGTTGACATGGATTGTGTACGTGTTGTTGGCTACTTATTTTTTACATGTGATTTTATAACTATGATGTAGATGAATGTTCCTCTTTGAATATCACGGTTTTGTGGACTCCTCCCAATCTTGTGACTGGCTCAAAACCTGGTATCCTCCCGGCGAAAACAAGGAATGAAGATGAGCCCCTGAGGGACTGTTACCCTTTTTCCGCCAAAGGTACATGTGTAAGGAATGGTGTTCATCATGTGGCTGCGCCTTTTGCTAGGCCAGGTAGTGGTTGGCTTGTAATATACACAAACTGCTTTGCTGCTTCCCATAAATGAAAATAGCTGTCATAAAATTAGTGAGATTTGCTGCTCAAGACACAGTGAGACTCACTGCTGGAGACGCAGTAAGATTTGCTGCCAGAAAAGCAGTGAAATTTGCTGCTGGAGACACAGTAATATTTGCTGCCAGAGAAACAGTGAAATTTGCCGCTTGAGAAACAATACAATTTGATGCCGGAAAAACACTATAATCAGTTGCAGTTTTGACACGTTTCAGCAGCTAAAAAGGCTGCCTTCCAGGAAGTAATTTGTATTGGTTTCATAGCATCAAATTTTTCTTGTTTCGCATGCAGTAAAATTAATTGCTTTTACTAGTGCGTGAACAAACCCTACTATGCATTGAATGAGGCTTCTCCGCTGAGTTTTCAAGGCCTTGCACACATCGGGCGCGTATTTAACTCCTCATTAATCTTCGCCTTGTTGAAAAGAAAATGGCTTTTCAAGTTGTCTGGTTCACGGTCGGACTTGAGTTAGGTTGGATGTCTTTAGTTGTATTTAATTTCATATATATTTCATATATGTATATGTGCATCCCACCAACGGTCGATGTTACTAGTAAATACACCTTGTTCCAAAGCTTTTACAATTCCGTGGTAGTTACCCTGCTTTCACAGTGTAGATCTGGCCTCATACGTCAGAATAGTAATACAAATTCTTCGAATGATCGTCATCTGCTATCAAAGCTGGCCTGGGCCTCGTCTTCAGGTAATTAGATCGCACTGAACTTGCCTCCAGATGAAATTGTCGCCTGGTCATTCTTTGCACGTATAATCTGGTTCAGATTCCTCGAATTCTTCAACTCAACGAGTTCGACTCCTTGTTTGCTGTGTGCGCAAAATGCTTCGTCATCGCCTCCGTAGATGTCATTGGCCTATTAATGTCTGATGAGTCGCCCAGGTCCATCAGATCTATGTCCGGCCGGCACCTGCTGAGACTTCAAACTCAGCAGCTCGGCGTGTAGATTACATAAGCATTGCTTCTTCGGAAAAGTCGGCAGTTAAGCTCAACGGTACGCTCCCAACACCATGCAAATCATTCTGAGTCAGATTTTCGTTGTCATCACAGGTAAGTGTTTTGTACCACCTTGTGAGTTGATAATCATTTCGTTAGC
>JAIUJM010000476.1:0-15504 GCA_026262225.1 Inosperma sp. D86 | reverse complement strand
TGACAACTGATTACAAAAACTTGTTATCCCGAGATTCATCACGAAGTTTACGATGATACGGTCTCCTTGTCTCCACCAAGACTCCTGAAGAATTCGGTGTAAGCATGTTCCACATCAAAAATCAGCTAAAATGATGGTCAGAATGGGAAACATCGGAAGAATGATGACATAGTCATTTACCTGACGAGCTTGCTCCTCCGTGAGTTCCTCGGAAGCTTTCATTCCGTTCAAGGTTATGAGCCTTTTAAAAATTCTAAGCATGAGTCAAGAGTTTCCAAAGTGAAGACATACCACGAAACCATTCTGCTACGCCCTTCCCAGTCCTTACTCGCCTTAAATCGAGCATATCCAGTGACCAACTCTTGTAGCATGGGATGCAATTGGTCCTTGGCCCGCATGCGCAAGCGAAGTGCATCCATGAATGTAATGAAGCTCTATTATCATGGATCAGAACAGGAAACCGATATAAGTATGTCCTCGACACTTACCTGAGTAGTTTCCGCTATCCATTTGCCTGTCTCTGGCCCTGCCTCGCTGGAGTGTTCTACAGTCGCCGATACTCCAACCTTAATTCTATGTAGAGCCGCAGGATGGTCCATCTACTGAAAACGATCATTCAAAGTGGTCTCTGAACGGAGAGCAAGCACCTTACCCTATATCTCTTCATGAAATCTTCAATATTGGGTACATCAGGTCCCACCAACTTGAGCATGGTCTTATACTGAGAAAGAAGTCGAGTGCAGGCTGGCGAATATCTCTTGTAACTTGCTCAACATTCGGTGATCAAATAGGAAATGCGGTGCACATACTCTGCAGCTGTTATTGCATCACGAACATAAGCCCGCTCCAGGTAATCTAGAGCAACGATAATTCCGTAGAGGGTCCCCAGTGTGTTATACTTTTCCCTCTCTGCATTTGTGGTGTACAACCGTACTTCTTCATCGAGGGAGATCATCGTCCTGTTAAGAGTCGAGCTTGACGGTCGGACTTTGAATATATGTAGCCAACATGCAATGCTTTCTGTAGGATAAGAAAACAAAAACCATCAGGGGAATGAATTAAATAAAAAACGATACTTACATGACTGCCAATCGCAACGAAGCCTCACACATAAGAACAAAAAGAGGGAATGGCCAACGTGGGGATCGAACCCAAGACCTTCGCGTATACCATCATGTGGTATTAGCACGACGCTCTAACCAACTGAGCTAGTCGGCCGATGACATACGGACTAAATCGTTTATCATAAAGCAGGGGCATCATGTCATATGCCCATCACCCCTTCGAACTTACGGTTCTAAAACCACCATGTTCTTCATTGTAAGTAATTTTTCAAGTTTCCGAGTCGGACGCTAATTTCTCCACCGTAGAAAGAACTCACCCATACAATTCTTTTGCATCCGTCATATTTTGGACCTCGTATGCTCCAATACCTAGAATCGAAGCTTTACGCCGACGTTGAAGGAACATGTTCTGGTCAATTTGGGTACATCATCGCTGTAGTGTCGATATTGGACATCGGTAAAGGTATGGTTGTGAGCGGTAGCGGCCAAGCAGAGTTCATCACAAGATACCGAGCTATCGTATTCAAACCTTTCAAAGGAGAGGTTGTTGATGGTGTGGTCAAGGACGTTAGCAAGGTTCGCTTTTTATCACCTCGTTTTAGAATCGCTTGGTTCAATTTCTTAGATGGGCTTTTTTGCGGATGTGGGGCCACTTCAAGTCTTTGTATCTCAACAAGTTCGTCCTTCAGTTTTTTCGTGAAACGTGGTGATTATATCTGCGTAGCTCATTCATCCTGACATGCGATACGACCCTACATCCAATCCCCCTTCTTTTGCTTCAGAAGACCAGGTAAACTTTCCGCTTATCATTTGTGACTTTTTCTCACCATTTTCACTTAGATTATCGAGAAAGGTACCAAGGTTCGCCTAAAAATCGTAGGAACTCGAGTGGATGCAACAGAAATTGTAAGCACAAGTCCCAATTATCACAGAAAGAGCTGATCTCCCTCAAGTTTGCAATCGGGACGATAAAGGAGGATCATCTCGGTGTCATTGATTGAGAGGCGCAATTGTCTTCGGTATACATTACCTGCATCCTGCCCACGATGAGGGTATGTGCTTCATTGATAACGTATCCATATATATTTACCTATTACAGGTCATGCCTGAAACCATTCACTGAGCCACGCAACTCGTGGCTGAATATATGACTGGTTATTATAAAGGGATTCTAGGGCCACAGAGTCTAAATACGTTGCGACGAAACTTTAAAGATGTCTTGGGCTACGGGAATGGTATCTTAACGTTCACTGGCAAATGTTCCCTATTTTTCAACTTAATGCGTCCTCCTTATATGGTTATAAATTTCGTTCGGCTCAAACACCCCCAGGCAAACCCAACAAATATGTGCCCCGCATTTGCAAGACATGTGGTTACAACCGCTGATCTTCTCGACCCAAACAGCGCAGCGCGGGCACCTTTTGAACCCTTGGGTAGCTGCCAGCTGGACGTTTAAGCGTTCTTGTTCTTCTGGATCGCGATAAATGCGATATTCTTCACAGGACATGTTCTTGTGATCTTCTCCACACGAAGAACATGTTCTTGCAAAACACGATGGACATATGAGATCAACAGCATTTGATGTTTGCCGACGGTAGGTTTGTCTGCAATCTGGTGTCCTACAATAACGCAGTTCGGTTGGATGTTTTTCGAGATATGAGGCGAATGCGACCTCTAACAAACGATTGAAGTCGTAATGGGGCAGAAAGCTTTGAATGAATGACAGCGCGATTGGCTTCTTGCATTTTCCTTCCTTGCCTACGCAGACCAGGGGAAACATCTTGTTGTCCGCTGCTGCTCTCAAGAATCCGTTGAAACAGCCAGAACAGTACCCATGACCACATCCCAATATTTCAGGATAAAGTGCCTCACTCAGACAAACGGGGCATATAGGATCCACTTTACGACCTATGACGAATGGTTCGGTTGATTTTCCAAGAAGCCTTCGTAGATGATGTGTCGCCTCTTCTCCCCCTTGCATCATGATTGCTGACCACTTCGAGGTTATCTTCAAGTCAACGTTCTTCTCTCCGACCAGCTCCTGAAGTTTCCCAAACCCTTCTGTTACAAAAAATTCGACCGAAGAATCCGTAAGCGTTGTCCTCGTCATAATCTGCTCGCGTCGAGTGACTTCCTCTCTTATCATCTTTTGGGCTCGACCAACGCGTTCTGGTTTTCCGTATACTCGTAATATCCGAAGATGATTGTCGCATTGGAGGTATACTTTCGCAGTATCCATAACCTTCCTCAGAAATACTCCTGAGTCTTCGGGTGAAGCAAATGATGGATGCCAGTATGGTCCTTCTAGGACTTCTCCCCGTACAAGCTTTTCGATCCTCACTTTCAATGCTCCGATCGATGTCCTTTCTTGTCCCTGAACATGGACATTGATCCCTTTCCCAGAGGTGGCTGTATATAAAGAGGTTCCTTGATGTTTCTTCGTGTCTGACATTTCCATCCACTGGCCACGTTGGGCCTCATATTGCGCAAGTGGGATAACGATAGAATGTTCGTAGAATGTTGGAATGGTGCACTCGAACGATTGTATTGTTGGTTGTTCGTTGATTTCGAGCGCCGCTGCCTGTACATGCTCCCAAGTATCGAATTCTAACATCAGGATTACCTGATCGGCTGTTGAACCTGTCTCTGGTGTCAGAACGCAGCAGGTTTCCATTCTAGCTCCTTCGCTCTCGCTGAGGTGTTGGTAAATCTCCCCCAATGCAACAGAAAGGGACTCGTCCATATCACCAGCGGCGTTGATACTCCACGTCAAAGTTAGCGATGGTTGGCTTCCTTGCATGTTACCGGACGTCCAAACGGCATCATGACGGACCTCGAAGCTGAGTCTTTCCCGTGGAAATCGTTGCTTCTCTTGCTCGGCCAACTTTTTACCAAGCCGCGAGTCTGTGATGACAGTGATTTGTGCGGCTCCCCCTGTCTTCTCAATCTTATGGATGTGGAAGTCAGAAGTCGAAAACCCGTATTCGAAGAGTATATCCTCGATCCCCTCAGGTCCGATTTCAAAGGGCAAGTGGAAAGAAATTTGGCAGAGGTCGTAACCTGGTATAACTTTGTGGATCTCCAATCCAGCACCACATGTAACAAGGTTCGACTCCAGAACGATGTAATGTCCAATATTTGCTGCATTCTGGGAAGGGATCGAAAATGCCTGGCCTCTGACTGGCTCGTACGCGTCCTGGTCTTCGACCCCCCATCTATCCATGGTTGAGTATTCTTCTCGCCTCTTCCTTCCCAGTTCCTTGAGAACCCGGTCCACATCATTCTTTCCTTTATTTGGATCCTGCTCTTCTCGCACGTCAATATCCTTTTCCTGGATCTTCTTCTGCTTGTTTCCAGCATCACCCGGGTTTATAACGTCTTCCTGTCGCCTCTTCAACCCCAAGTCCTTGAATAAACTCTCCCATTCTTCCTCGTTCGTGACCCAATCGTCTTCTTTTTCGAGCCATCCTTCTTTTGAATCCGGTTCTTCCTCCGTTGTAGGCAAACTTTCATCCCCTGCATAATTTTGCGCCTCGTGTTCCTCTTCCTCAGGATGAGTCTCTAGATCGGTCTGTGTATCGTCCGTGTCTTCATAGTCCTTCAATTTAGAAGCCAGGTTGATTAGCCAATTATCATAAGAGGGACCGCGCCCACGACTTTTATGATGTGAGGTCTAGCACATCTTTTAGAACACAAAGATTACAGCAATATAATCCATTCATTACCGTTTCTCTGTGCTGAAAACGACACTTCTTGCCCTTGGTACATGTCCCTGCGTCCCATTCTTGACAATAATCCGAGTCCAATTCAGATGTTCTAGGTTTGTCCTGTTGATAACATGAATAAGGGGTCAATTGTTGGGCGCTACATGGACTCGGAAGCAACACACCAATTCCACAAATTTAGAGTCTTCAGCGTCTTCGCTGGAGTCTTCGGTGTCATATGGACTACTAGTATTAGAGTAGCCTGAATAGGAATTGCTCCTTTTCGAAGGCCCGGCTAGCAAAGACATCTTGGTTTCAAAAGCAGAAACAAATTGCACCTAGCGCTTATCAGATCCACATGTTATGGAGGCAAGCCGCAAGTCACTAACACGCGATTTTCACGCAAAAGTCACCGTTCTGAACCATTTATGGGCATGAATACCTTACATAATAAATGGATTTGTATGTAAGTAGAAAGATTCAAAATCGTTTTTGGGGAATCCAAATCAATTTAGGGCCTGCAACGGGAAGTTTGTTTCACGGTCAATCATGCCTAGACGGTGCTTGAAAACCTTGACCTCTACGAGGTTGTGCAACCATTCTGCAACATCATTGATGCCAGAGTCCGGCGAACCCTTCCGCTTCCAACGGGCCTCCTTCATATAGATAATATCGTTATTCCTAAGGAGGCTGCCAGTGACGTGACGGTTAGCATGCCGGGACAGGTGGACTGTCTTGATTCCACGATTCAAATTGACAAAGCGACAGAAATGCATAACGTCGTCTGCGGAAATAGTATCCAAAGTTACTTTCGTTAACCATGGCCAGTATGACATGCGATCTGCGGAAGATGTGGAGGAATTCAAAGAGAGGGAAAAGAGCGAGCTTATCGAGCGTTTTCGACCAACAGACGGGGAGGGTGCGGTATCAGATAATAGGCCTTCAACGGGGATCTGGATGAGTTCGAGATGCCGAATATTATTCAAAGAGTGCAGAAGGGTTTGTTCAGCACGATGGATCTTGGAACGATGCCCAAGGCGTAGTGTTTGTACTTTCGTGGAGGAAAGCGAATCATCGAAGACGACAGAGAGATCCCCATCACCTTCAACTTCGAGGTATTCAAGGTTGGGCATATTGAGGACCCCAACAAGGTAGGGTAAATTTGATTCCGTATGTGGGAAACGCTTGAAGCTCACAGCCAACGATTTTACTGAAGGCGCAGGGATAAGTAGGGAAAGCGATGGGGGTGGAAAGGCGATTGGTAGTAGTTGCGGAAGTACGAGCGTCGTGAGATATGGACAGGTTGAGAAAATGGTTTGCACCTCTGAATATTGAGCACAAAGCTCGTGAGCGGAGAGAGTCGTCAGAGTCGGTATTACAGGGAATATCGATCCTGCTAATCGAAGTTTATGCAGGCGCGGCAATCGTCCGAACCATGAAAACAAATGGGACGTCTGTGGTGAGGTATGTGGCAAAAGCTGAGTTTGTGTAATACGTCCATAACAAAGGGAAAGTTGACGAAGTTGGAGTGGCTCTGCAACGTTCTGAAATACGGAGTGGAGGTCGGTAGGATATACGTGTTGACTCCAAATATCAAGGCGACGAACCCGGTGGGCATGCAACCCTATTCCACGCAGGACTCCAAGAATAACGGCCTGAGACTGCTGCACGGTATGATTTCCCCGTGTTCGAAGCCTATCATCGATCACGATTGAGATTGGTAATGCTCCGGATCGAGCGATCCATTGAGAGGTCCAATGTTCACTGACCTCTGGCGCATCGAAGAGATGCAAAGGTGGGATAACGAAAGACCATAATTCAGGTGTACTCTGGGCGAGCAGTCTCCATCCACGACAAACACTGGAGATAAGGAGAGGAAATGGCAAATGAGAAGGAATCTCTTCTCTCCAGAAACTTGTGCCTGCGCTAAATATCCTTGCCACAATTTCATTTGGCATCTTTGAGATGTCAGAAAGCACAGTAACGGGCTGTCTATTCTCCGTGGTCAATAGCTCAGTCATCCTAGAAATCAATAAATCAGGGCTAAAAGGTACAAATAATGAAGTGAATTAGTGGAAAAAGACGCAAAAGGATCAACGGAACAAAATCCGTACGGTAATGTGAGTGACAGGTCTGCGTTCAATTCCGCAAAACAAGGGTTAATCTGTGGGTTATTGAAAGAAAGTGTCAGCGTCCATTGGCACATGTCGCAATAGAGATGATTGTCAGAAGAATCGCAAGTACCTAATCAATTCCAAGAGCTCTTCAGAGGATTCAAATCGTCTCGACCTTGGAGAGCTATTGAAGAAGGGAAAACGCCATAGGGCATATCATTGTTTATGGCACCACAACTTTATAGTCCATGGGAGTTGTGCGGAGGTATTGACCCTGATTTGTGGTCGCAACTTTTGCCCATTGACAAGTATCAAAACGTGGAGAATTCCTTACCCTTCTCCCTAGCTGTCACATGTATCATCTGCTCCCGCTAGCTGGAAAGGTCATTTGAGGGTTGAGGGTCACTTGGAATGGATGTTCATCCCACGTTCACCGCACTCAGCGGATCTTAAATTTCTTGATGAAGCAGGTTCTAACAACTACCACAATTTCGCTGAAGTCTTGAATTGAAGGTCTGGGTCATGGAAGCTTGAATACAAACTGAATGGATATAATTCAGTGCCGTGCATATCTGACACTATCATGCACGGCCGTCCCGTCTAGGTCCCGCCATGTGCCGCCATGTGCTGTGAAATTTCGTCATTCAGGAGGCGTCGGACCGTTTAACACTTGAATGAATTCAAATTCACCTATTAACTGTATCTGCCATGTATCTGCCGCTCTCAGTCTACTGCTTCAGTTTTTATGATGACTTGCATTGTACAGAGGACAAAGATGTTGATCCACTCAGACGCAGCACCGCACAAGGAAAAGTTCTTGAGTATCTATGAGGCTGACTTCATACTTTCGAGGAACAAGCTCTACTCTGTTGCCTACAATTTTCGGAGAAGTCCAGGTTGATTATGCCCACCTTATTGTTCTACACCTGTTGCAATGTAGCCGCTGTTTCCTTTTAGCAACCTATAAGAGCTCTCGCAGAAATCCCTACTCTTAATTGCTGGATCAGATTTTCCTTGTTCAAGTTTCGAACGACAAACTAGGCCGGGTCTCTCCGAAAGGTACTTTTTTCAAAAAGGCAGTTTTGGCAAGGCCAGTCAAGTTGACTCATGTCTGTTCGACCAACTCGGAAGTTCTTGCACATCCACGTCAGCTTCTTGAATTCAGGGATGATCGATGCCCTACTGGTGGTCGGATAATATTGGCATACCTGGCACCGATCGCCGTGTGTGAGTGTAGGAAGGTGGTAAATTAATGATCCCCCACGTTCGTAATGTGAACCATATGTACATACTAACTGATATAAGTAGGAGGGTGATTCCAAGTCTGTCAGCCAGACAATTGGAGAGGCGGTCCATGAGTCAAAAAGCACATAATTTGGAAATGTACTGAATACAACTAGTAGTAGGTTTAATTAATGAGGAAGCATTGTCAAGTACCATCCATTTATCTGCTGTCCCAACTTGAATCAAATATCTTCCAGGGTAGTTTTCATTTTTTTTGTTATCTCTTTAGAAGCAATGGAAAGAATTGTAAATTGCTATGAGTCCGATGTGGTGCTCAGATCGTGAAAACCCAGATTTAAAGCATAGTAGCACACAGGCCTTCCTAGCCGATATACAGACATCAGAGCGCAGCCATTTCCCAGAATACTATGCTCATGCTCATGCCACCGAAAGGATCGAATCAATCAAGGAATATTGGACTATTACCCTTTCGTGTCCTGGGTGCATGTGTTCCACAAGTCATCAAGAAGGTGGAAAATTCAGGAGCACCTTCGTGATTCAAGAATATTCGCGTAATATTTGAATGCGGCAGAAAGTTACACCATACACTTCGCCAACTTTGAAATGCTTATCATTGACTTGATGGCGGGGGGTGTAGACCCGACATACCAAAGTGGAAAACATAATGGTACCTAATAATACATCCTGTAAGGAATCGGGGTCCGATTTCCACTTGTTGGTACCAGATGTTAGCCTCGGCGCCTGAAAGGCGTTCAGACAAATTTAGAAAACCGGATAGAAGGAACACGCTGTCACAACTCTTGTCAACCGCTAAAGAATACCAAAATTCCCTACCGAATTAAGGAATACTATAGGCTAGCCAAGCCTCTGCCGTCGCATTTCCGCCAACCCATCCGCTGACGAATGTTGCCATGGCATTTTTAGCAAACCAACCAGATAGGATGATGAGGGTAGTAAAGAACGGATGGACGTCAAGAATTACTATACGCAGGCTGGTCAGGAGAGGGGAACGTAAGATAAGAAAAATAGCTGGGTATGTACCTCTGAGTCCAAACCCGGCTGACATTCCACCCAGGACATTGCGAACTATCCATTCACGATCTAGTTTGTCGTCGTCGAGCACCTCGAATATTTCGGTTACAAAACTGCTATTGCCTGACCACAGGTGGGTCACCCAAGAAGGTAGAGCGCTCGCGATTCGAGGGGACGGTAAAGAGGATGCCGGAAGCCAAATGGTGAGGAGCAGGAGAAGAAACAATTTAGTGAATGAAGAATAGAAGAGGCTCAAAGAAATCATTGACAGCCTAGTCAAAGTTAGGACGAAACACCCGAATGTGAGCTAACCCTCACCGAAATTCTTTGCGAATGTTTGATGGAGGCGAAAGAATTAGTTCTGTGATATTCATGATGGTATAACATGAGAGCACGATTCCTCCATGAAATGCGATTGTCTCTGTTGTGCGTCAAATAAACAATGAGGAGGCATAGAGGGGAACTTGCAGACCTGCGGCTGTCCCTAGAAAAAAGCGGAAAAATGCCAATAGTGTTGCTTTGTTCCATGGTGTTACATGTGTGCTTTCTTTGGGGTCTATGGGAATTCAAGTGAGATCGAAGAAAGGTGGCCAATTTTCAACGCACTCAGATGGCTCCATCTAATAACTAAAAATGATGAGATTCCTCCAAGAATATGAACCATAATGGACGTACAAGCATCCAATGCGATGAGGGTGGTACCAAGCTGAATTAATAGCATCCGACGATCCTAAATATATGAAATTAGACAACAGAAAAGGTGTCGCAAGCGTCGAGAATGCATACACGATCCTTTGACCTCCCCGGAGTTTCATTTGACATCTTCTCTGCGCTCCGTCCGGAGCCTCGCTTCGGCTCTGCACCTCGGTTAAAGAGTAAATGACGATATACACCCCTCTTCAAAAGGATCAGGTCCAGTAGTACAGTCAATGAGTCATGCTCGACATAGGGATCCACAAATTCGTGGCAGGATGGCTAAAAACTGAGTTCAGAACTTTACTAGAAATTTTAGCAAAATAAATCTCACACATTGTTCCAGCCTAAGATTGTATTGAGAACCGTAGACGGTATACAAATATGAGACCGATTGCGTACAAGAAGTGCATATGGGCATTGGATTGGTGATGGTTAGGGTCCGAGGTGGATTGACCCCTGTTTCCTTCCATCACAATGGGTAATGAAGTTTCCCACTGGTACTTCATAACTCAAAACGTCCATCAGCTGAATTTTCTGGTATTTGAGGACTTGTAAAGTTGAATATGGTCTAGGAGTCACTGGAACTCATAATGTCTACGCCTGAAGAGCATTTTACCACTCCAACCAGTCAAACCAAAGGTGCGTCATGACCCGCTTTACTTTGAAAAATCATCAACTTGTCTCTATTTAGGCAAGAAACGCGCTCGAACGAACGACCAGGTGGAACAAGAGTCGCCTAGTAAACGGAAGAAAACTGAATCTTCAAGAGGGAAATGGAAAAGGCTGCCAAGACCACCTAAAGTCAACGCCGTTCTCAAAGCGGAATTGAAAGCGAAGGCGAAGGAAGGTGATATTGATATATTTTTTTGTATTTCTCTCTGCTAATCATGTTCGTAAGATAGCCTTGCTAACACAACCTAAATGGAAAAATTTGTCGCCATCCACGAGTGGGAATCAAGATGAATCCAAGGACGGACCGTTGAGTACCCCGAGACCAAGATTATGGACAGGTGTAAGTCCTTACCGTCCGTTTGGTTTCCGAAAGTCTATCTGAACACTCTAAAACAGGACAAGGAAGAATTACTTGCAATTCTACCCGAACTTTGCGGGCAGAAATGTGTCAATGGCATTTCATGGCAACTCTATGAAAATCCTATGCTCATCCTGGATGACTCCACTGCTTTCTTCGATGTAAAGCAAGTGAGCGACGTCGCCTTCGACTTGATCACGTAAGTTGGATGTGTTATTGTGGATGAAGTTGAACCAACCATCATCGAAGGACGCGTATTTTTACTTGCCCAAAGGCTTGCTCGGAGCGCCCCGAATTTGACGAAGCCTTATCCCATATGACAGTCTTGAATGCTGCTACGGAGGACATCAAGCCAATTAATGAACCTTTTCCGGGGTCTGTGCCATTTGGGTCCAACCATGGCGTCTCATCTGCCATTCAAACTGGTGCAAGTTATCAGCCTATACCACCGTTCCCATGCGCGGAGCCTCCTCCATTCAGAAGTGCTGGGAACCCGAACTTGGCCTGGCCGTCTATGAACACCAATATGTTGTACCATCCAATGCCGGAAAGCCAGCCAACTAATTCCTCCCATTTTCCTGCATACATCTCAGAGAATCCTTTAGATAATATTCATCCAGAATTCTTTCAAGAACCAGATTCTGTGACGTTTGTTTTAAAACAGTTGGCCGACTTCATATGTACACGGCGTGCAAATCAGGCGCTAGCGTTCATCGAACAATTGGACTCCTTCCTCGTCAGTAATTTGCTCGTAAAGTTGGCTTCTTTTATGGGGATAGGTCCAATATCCCCCACGGCGTCTCCAAGCTATCGTTCCGCAATCAATGATCTGGTGCGTTTGCAGACACAGAAGGCAAATGCTGGCGGGTTTTCCATTATCGACCATCACGCTCGACCTCCGGAGTTGAACGACTATCAGCGAAAACCGCACCCTCCTCAACATCCAGGCTCTCCTCAACATGCACGCCCTCAACACCTACGCCCTCAACACCTACATCCTCAACATGCACCTTCCCCTCAACATGTAGGCCCTCAACATGTAGGTCCTCAACGTGTAGGCCCTCCTCAACATGCAGGCCCTCCTCAACATGCAGGCCCTCCTCAACATTGGGGCCCTCCTCAACATTCAGGCCCTCAACGTGCAGGCCATCCTCAACATGCAGGCCATCCTCAACATCTAGGCCATCCTCAACATTCGGGCCATCCTCAACATGCAGGCCATCCTCAACATCTAGGCCATCCTCAACTGCTAGGCCATCCTCAACATTCGGGCCCTCCTCAACATCTGGGTTCTCCTCAACATCTAGGCCCTCCTCAACATTCGGGCCATCCTCAACATTCGGGCGCTCCTCAACGTCCAGGCCATCCTCAACATTCGGGCCATCCTCAACAGCTAGGCCATCCTCAACATTCGGGCAATCCTCAACATTCGGGCCATCCTCAACATTCGGGCCATCCTCAACGTCCAGGCCTTCCTCAACATGCAGGCCCTCCTCAACGTCCAGGCCCTCCTCGACATGCAGGCCCTCCTCAACGTCTAGGCCCACCTCAACATTCGGGCCCTCCTCAACTTCCAGGCCCTCCTCAACGTGCACACCCGCCTGAACAACTTTACTCTCTTCATCCTCCTCAGCACCCATACCCAACACACACCATTCCAGACGGGCGGACGTCGACAAGGGTCGGCATAAAAAGAATCGTCGTGTCCCCTATCCCTTCCTTCGCGTCTTCTGACCCTCACCAAACACCTTTGGCCAAGGACACTCTGGCGTTGGTTCCGAAACCCATACCTGAAGAATTACAAGCCCTTATTGACGCTTATGTTTTTGGCAAGCCACTTACGGTTATTTCATCCCATCAACGTGTACGTGACCATTGGTCTTTGAACCTCCCACAAGACTATGGGTATGCTGTAATGGGGTTCTTCAGAATTATTGGCGTTGAGGAATCCAGAATTCTTCCTTCGGAAACAAAGGCGACAGGAAAGACATCGCAAGATTTCATTTCCGGTCAAGTTCGGTGGAGATTTCGGCTTCAATGGTCCCCAGGCGGAGAGGAAGGAGTTTGGCCGAACCAATCAGAGAAATTAAATCACCCGTGGTGGTCTCCTCCAGTCTCAACCCAAGAGAATGAAAATGAAAGTTCTATCAGCAATTCTGATAAAAACGACAAGGAGCCATGCCCTGATCCAGAGGATGCTTTTCCTACGACTGATCAATATCGGGAACTCCGTAAGCAAAATCCCGAATTCCAGTGGCGATTCCATCCTTTGCAAACGCTCTATTACTTCCTTTTCCCTCCACATCTGTTGATGCCGTTCACAGCACAGCTGCCAGACGCCAACTTTCCCCGAGGTTGGATTTGCTCGACGTGCGGCAGAATGAATTTCCAGCAAGGCCTGCGGCATCGCAAATGTCCAGGGTCCCGATGCAAGGTAAAATCCTTCTAACCAATCTGTTAGCGTGATTGCTCACAAATAATACAGAATTCGAAGACGGATTCCTATCATCTTGACTTGTTTCTGCTGAGGAATCCCCAAGATCGTCTGACCCTCTCATTGCCATACAATGTTTATCCTCAAGATGTCGCAGTTAAGAGAATCACCTGGGAAGATGGAACACAGACATTTTCTTGTCACGTGCAGAATGCAGAGGGAGCTTGTTACATTAAACACATCTTCACAGGCAATCTTCCTCATTTACAAGTTTCGGCCAATGAGTGGCTTCAGAAAGTTCAACTTGAGCTAGAAATTACCCGGAGGCCAGGGGACAATGGTGTGGACAGAGCGGCCTTCTGAGCGGATCGACAAGATACTGATACAACCTTCGATGACAGGTCCTTATTTCAACTATTCGGCGTCATGTTCGAAGAAAGATGTCAAGAAATGGCCAAAGGTTCCGGATTGCGTTAATGGAATCAAGGATGACTTGCTTCATCGAACCAAATATTTTGGCGAAGTTGAGAATTTTAGGATTCAGAAACTTGACATTTCAGCTTGGGTGACCAGCGGGAGCAAAAAGGCTTGTTCAATCCTTTTGTTGTTCTGGTTTGTTGACTTGGAGTTGATGTAGAATTCACGCCCCATCAATGCGAAGAAGAATCCAGTAGTTCTGTTTTGCCTTGGCTGCAACGTTGTGCTCAACATTGTACCCCATTCAAGGAAACCAACTTCGGAGCCTCAAGTAGAAGAAAAAGAAGAAGACACCCAAGGACATTCTGGCTGGATTGCACAGGGCTTGCAGGATGAGACTATGACAGACGTTGTTCCCACCCGACAGACCTCTAGTCCTAAAAAGCAGGCGGCGACTTCCAAAAAAGATTCATTTTCCATCACCCTAGTGCACGGCGATTCGTTGGTCCTCTTCGGGGACAGCTTTGAGGTGAGCGATGTCCACGCCTTTCTTCGTCACTAAATGGATTTTTTGGCCGCAACAGTATTCAATCAAACGGGATGGAACAGCCTTTCGTACGTATATCCCATCGCTGTACATTCCCATGGCTGACATGATCGAATTCAGTGTTGATTGGGTCAAGCTTGGATGATAAATGAAATGTTCTGGCAGGGCTGATTTTCGGTCTTTCAATTGATTATTGGTGCATACCTGTGCGGTAGTCGACTTTTGTCTATTGTGTCTGTTTTTTGTTGTCGAATAAATGAAGAATCTAGTTTTACTCCGTCCCAAGGGACAACAATATCCTTTCGGAGAAAAGCGACCAAGCTAACGGAGTGCTTGAACGCCAGCCAACTGACCATAAACACACTTCCACGATGACTTCCTCGCCATCTGCTGAGCAACAATGGGGAAGAGGTACCTCATTTACTATTTCAAATACTATTTCCTGATCTAATTATATGTCATTTGCTCAGTTCTTATTTGTGGTGGTACAGATTGGTATGTTTCCTGCTTCTCACGCTTGGAAAACGAACCATGTAGCGCTAACAATAACTTCAGGCCAAAACTAGGTCGAAAGGAGCGGGGAGGTGCTGGGAAGACCGATAACAGCGTAGTGTACGTCGTGATTTCATTTACAATTTGCTTCTCTGTGGAATTTCAGAACAAACAGGAATCCTGACCTGCTTGAGCCACATCTCCTTCGCTCGCTTCTGAATGTCAAATCGCTCTCAGTGCATACGTCATGCAGTGGATGTCATTTCGTCGTTCTCGATATCGAGGGGAATGCGTGGTTATTCGGGCGAAATGGCTTCAGCGCTCTTGGCGTGCCCAGTGTAGATTACATCTCAGAAAACGCCCCTCGCTTGGTGAAACCAACGGATTTAGGTGCACCAAACGGTACTAAATTCATCCATGCTGCTTGCGGTAGGAATCACACATTGTTGGTTGGGAGTGACGGAATAGTTTGGGCAGCGGGACAGAATAACTTGGGACAGGTATTTGACATGAATCCCGATCTTGTAAACGGTCGAGATTGAATAAATTGACAGTGCGGACAACCCACATGTTCCGAAGTCTCGTCATTTCAATCCGTCAACGTTACGCATGGAGGAAAGAAAGAACACGTCATCCAGGCTTCTGCGGGGATTTCTTTCTCAATCGTCCTTACAGATTCGGGAAAAGGTGTGGTGACTCTCTTGCTACTTTGCTGATTGTTATACAACG
>JAIUJM010000475.1:0-15524 GCA_026262225.1 Inosperma sp. D86 | reverse complement strand
GTCCCGTTCAAAGTGAAGAGTGAATCCCCCCTCGTTTCGTTCGAAGTGCAAGTAAACGCGACGAGGAGGGATTCACCCCCTTCGTCACGTTTGAAGTGCAAGTAAATGCGAAGAGGAGGGATCCACCCCCCTCATCCCGTTCAAAGTGAAAATAAACGCGACGAGGAGGGATTTTACGGAGGGACATCCGGGTTTGGATGACTCGCCGTAAAAGGATGGGTTGCTGAGCGGGATGCCCCACTTACGGTACTGTCCTTCTTGAACGACGGCAGAATCCAACGCTTCTGGACTTTGTGGTCCCACCAGGCCTGAAAAGAATGGATGAGTATTACGATTCATTATGGGTTACACATTCGACGCACCCTGAAATTCCGGCTTTCTAAGACTCTTAATCCATCCTGAGAACTCTTCCATTGCCTCACTCGTGTCCAGGTACATGAAATTCTTGATACGGTCAAAATCTTCATCATTCAACAGCTGGCCTTTTAACTCAAGAATACCACTAATCGTAAAGCATGAGTTTTGATAAGGCCTTAGCAACAATGGAACTTACCATTTAGTATGTCCATGACAGGCTCAGATGAAGTGGGCGGCCAATTCCTCTGGCGAGGACATATTTTGCTGTACTCGGGTTCGTTTGTTGGCAGGGTATCTGACCGATTTGAATACACCCGACAAAGTGTAATCACTAATATAAGATCATGGCAACCTCTCTGAGTCTTTGTCAAAGTTCCCTTACCTTGCTGAACCTCTTGATCCCATGCAACAACGTCCCACTCATTCATATCTCCAAATGTCTGCTTAAGTGTGGTATCCACATGAATGTATGTCGCCTTGTGTATGCGTGAAAGTAGGAAGGCATAAGCCGTAAAGACAAGAGTGCCACCAGTTTCAAGAACGTCTGTGATCGCCCAAATGTAGCGCTTGTCGAAGTCCTGCTCCTTTTCCTTCGATAGTTCATAGTGAACACCTGGAATTTATTAGAGAATGTGAATAATGTTTGACTAACTGAAATTTCGCACCTGGGAGATCAAAACCATAAGGAAACGGTGTGTAAAATAAAATATGTTGGCATAAGAGAAAACCTCAAGAAATCAATTTACCGGCAGCCTCCTCCATTGCCACCATGTCTGCCGCCACCACCACCAGATCGGCCTCGCCTGCCACCACCACCATAGTGACTTGAATGACGTTATGAGTCTATCTATCCAAATCATGATTAGTTATACTGACCTCGACCTCCAGAACCGAAAGAAGCCATTTCTTCCAATTGTGGAGGGACGACATCATTGGCTTCTCGCAGTATACAAATAAGTTCTCTAGCAGACTTTGCATTGTCGGTTGTAAAGTAGGTATATGAAATACCCTTCATCCCCGCACGCTGTAAGACACTTAGTACATTGACCGCGTGGTAAATAATACTCGCCCCCGTACATCCAATCCGGTGTATATAATTCTCACAGTTGTTGGGGAAGTCGTAGTTCTACATCAAAATAATCAAATCCATCGGTGATTCGCAGTCATAAAGGGTCACTTACGGTCGCATAACCTACACTGGCATCCTTCACATCTAAACAGTGGAAAATGCCATCGTGAAGTCAACAGGCAAAGTCATAGAGACGAAACGCAACGACGACGGAACAATAAGACATAGAAGAGAGAAAAATATTAAGCATCAATACAGGCCTAACAAAAAGGAGTGTTCCAAGCAACTCAGCTATATGAGCATCCATATCTAGAGAAGAGAACTCAAGAGAGATAGGTCTCACCAACCATGACAAGCAAATCCAGAACGCAGACAGGTCGAGATTGTACAACACGAAGACTGGGTTAACGAGATCTTGTGTCAGCTGACCAATGGGTCTCGAAAGTCCATAACCGTTGGCAACTACCGCAGAGGGTTTCATACCCATCAGCTCCCCTCTCGAGGAGCAAGATCAGGTCACTTTGCGTAAGGTTAGCGGCACCGAAGGAATTTTGCCCAAATCACTCGGTCAAGAAAGAAGGCCATCGCACTGAACCTGTCAAGAATCCGGAAGTGCAGTCTGGGGTTGAGTGCTGGGTGTCAGTAGAATCTTAGAAGCCTCAAAGATACGGATGCAAGAGCACCAATTTTTAGATACCAACATTCCGATTCCCCGTTGGGCATGAGCATACATTCTCAATTTCCAACATCTACCAACTTGCATGTAATGTATGAGCCATTGTTCTCATCTAGTAACATAAAACGTATTAGCAGTAGTATCTACATTCTATATAATACATCAGAAAATACCACAGCTGGCAAAAACAATTGCTAATGCTTGATTTCGGCAGTTGTGGGTCCAAATACGAAGTAAAATCCCCTTCTTTGTCGTGTCCAACACAATAGGCGAGGAGGGGTCGCGCATTCCTCGTCGTGTCCAAAACGAAGCAAAATTGATGAGGAGTTGCCCTTTCCTCACGGGATCTCCGTCCATCTTGGCCTTCATTTCCGAGGACGGTCCAAAACTTTAGGGTTGACCTGAATTCAGCTCGAGGTGGTCATATCACCTCTTCATCTTGTCCTTCGTCTTTGGACACTCGGACACCATTGATAACTTCAAGGATCGTCGACATTCCTTCGCCTACATAGTACAGACACTATCGAAAACGTCAAATTCGCCGAAATTCCTTTGCCTTCAGGCATCATCCACAACGTTAAAGTTGCCAACTTTCAAAAATTTCCCGAAAAACAACTTGGGGTGGTAATATCCCCTCTCCACCTCGCCGACCCTCGACAACTCACTGTTTGAGGTGGTGGGCCCCAACCCTCCCACCCTCCCCCACCTTGACCTTCGTTTCTGAAGACCATCGATGACTTCTAGGGTTTACCGAAAATCAGCTCGAGGTGGTCATATCACCTCTCCACCTTGTCCTTCATCTTTGGACGCCATCGACAATATTAAGGTTCACAGAAAATCCTTCGTCTTTATACACCATCGACGACGTCAAAGCTTTACCAGGAATAGCTCGACATGTTCCCTCTCCACCTTTTTCCTCATCTCCAAACACCACTGATAACGCCAAAGGCCGCTGATAGACCATGTTCTTTCGACACCTCAAAGCTTTGCTAGCAGGTAGCTCAACGTGGTTATATCTTCGAATATGTACTACCTTCTGGATCTTCTTCGTCTCGTTCTGACCAAGCAGAAGGAGATCCTATGCCTTGCAAAGCCGTGTACTCTACATTCGGTACGGAAGAAGCGGTCGAGCATTTCTAGATCGTCGAGACATCAAGATTTGACAGCTATATACAACCATTATACAAGTCGAATTTGAGTATAAAACGTTAATTTGTGGGAGTCTAGGAGGCCTAAAAGATGCTGGTCAAGTTCGAGGGGTTCGGATTATCTGATTAATGGGTTGGTCAACCAATGTCCAACGAGTCATAAGAAAGAACTTACCATCACCAGACTGGGCTCTTGGGCCGGGGAATCTCTGTTTGATAACGAACTTCCCGCCGGAGATATGTACATTCTTAATGCGAACTGCAACGTCGACACCGGCGGGGTCAATGACGACGCCGGCAAAGACAAGCGAGAGAGGTCACATACGTTTAGCGACCTTGAGTTCCGATAATTCCTTCTCCAGCAGATCCAGGCGATTTTCGATACTGCTTTTCAATGCCTGAGGGACGTCGTTTCTTTCACCCACATCTTGCGGCAAATCTGTAGAAGATCGTCGATGATCGTGCGCAATCGGGACACCTTCCTTGTTACGTCTGCATACGAGGGTAATAACTAGGAACCTACGGTTAAAAAACGAATGCAATAAATCTAAGACGAACTTACAAAATAAAGCACCCGCGAACAAGAGAAATTCGAGAATTGTCATCTTATTTCGATGCGTATAGGTAAGAGTACGTGTTGTGACGAGAAACGCCTAGGTTCCCGTTATGGTAACCGCGATGGTCGGTCACATCCGTTAGGTGGCCGACTTGTAACAGTGCATCGCACATGGACTAGGCAAGCGCGTAGATACGACAGCACTAACTCGAAGCTAGAAAAGTTGGGGTCAACTAAGAAACGTAACTGACCAGGAAGAAGGGCTTGGATACATTTTCCCACCCGGTCTCGTACGCTTGCTTCCCCCAAAACCGTTGAAGAAACGAGGTTTTTCCTCCGTTCTTGCTTCACTTTGCTTCAACGCAGCCCTTTTGTTCGAGATTGAATATTTTAGGCCGAGGGACGTCGTTGGATGTGCCAAAGCGTTTGTTCTCGATACGTCCGGGTTGAAGGGTTGTTGTAGGCCCCGGCCTTAGTCCACAGCAAAAAAAAAGTGGAAGGTTTCTTCGCTCGACGTTGTGTGAATGGCATCCAGGCGTGGTACGGGAAACTGGACCGCCTGTGGACTCCAGAGAGAAGGAATAGAGGTTGCTGATGAAGTTATCCGCCGTTCCTTTCATCGGATTGATTCCAGGGGAAATTCCATAATCGCAGACCTCGGCAAGCTGACGTGGAAGGTGGCGTGGAAATGACCTAAATTTTACAAAAGCTACGAAATCCGAAGAAGGCACGGGGTGCGAAGTCATAAAAGAAAACATGGCAGAAAATAAATATAAAAACAAAACCCCGCGCCCATAGAACATCAGGAAAGCAAGGAAAACGCAAAACGTGAGGTATGACGAACCTCAGGGCGCAAAGGGGTCAACAGAGGTGTGAGTTTCGAAGAACGAGGTATTTGTTGGCTTATCCCTAACCTCCAACCTTTAAAAAAGGAGAAGACATGGGGTTAGACGAACCTCTGCAGGCAAAAGAGGATGCAAAGGGTAATTTTCGACGAACTTCGGAATGCAAAGAAAAATATATGTTCGGTGCACCTCAATCACCTCCCTTCTAAGGTTCGAAGACCCTGAAGACAGAAAAACGCAAGAAATTTGTTGCTTGTCCCGCATTATCATTCCCGAGTTTTTAGCCAAAAACTTTTAATCTGCCACCCAGAGATGGTTTTTATCTGGAAAATCGTACCAGAGATCCAACCTATGAACAATGGCAGTAAGTATCAGGTTCCAGAAAGAAATGCATTAAAAGAAGGGATCAGAAATAACTGACCCGCTCGATTGGGCCGAATCGTTCTCCAACCACAGAATTAAAGCGAGGAGAAAAGGCCCTGCCATCATTAAGAAAGTTCACAGGGCAGCGTTTAGAAGGCAATTGATAACGAAGCTGGAAAGAACAGCAAGGCGTGCATAAGGCGAGGCCAAGGCTTGTATCGGCGCCGGTCAAGATGCAAGGGTCATACCCCGTGCATTTCGAACAGTAGAGCGAACTGACACAGGCGTACTACCCCATGCGTGAATCGAGTTCGACGATAGCGGAATGTTGATCGATTTGTTTATTTGGAATCAGGGGACCAAATAGCTTGACGTTTATGGATTGCAAATGGATGCAAACATCATGATTCCCACGGTCTCTCACGGATCATGGATTTCCTGTTGGCGAGGCTTATTATTTATAAAGTTTTGAATGCAAATGGGTGCGTCATAGCCAAAGTATATCTTCGTTCATTCTCATACAGCCAGTAGAAAGGTCCTTTACAGAGGGAGGTGTCCTATACACGTATCGCATCATTTTACATGAATCCCTGGTACCACCCTCTGCTCTAATTGGAAAAATCGGTGACATTGCCAAAGGGCCTGACGCGATCTGGGTCAGATACCAACACGAGTGGGTCAAGGCGAAGACCGAGCACGACGCATTTGGACGCCCCACCCAACGACACCCGACTTTACGCGGTCGCTTTCTCTATGACACAGCGTGGAAGGCAAACAAGAAACGTGAATAGAACCTTGTTTAGATATTCACACCGGAAACTGACATAGACTTTTCAGATGCATCCATTCAACAAAACTCATTTCCCAACAATTCGCCCCCCCTACGTGGTGAGTTTTGGCCCTTTCCACCTCGATATCATTCTGACTTTGGGAATTTTTCAGTTACCGACGCCATAAATCCTGAGAATGAATGGGTCAAGGGTGTCTTAGCGCAATGGAACGCCCATCCAATATCAAATATTCCCAACCTGAATAAGATTGGAAGGGAAATTCTGGAAAAGCTACTTTCCTCCCCGCTTAGTCTTCCCGAAGCACCACGAGACAAGTCAACAATCCTAGAGCAAACGCAAGCCAAACGTGGACCAGTCCCTCCCTCCACTTGGCTCGTTCTTAACGACATCATGTCCCCCTGTGAACACAACGTTTGGGAATTTCTTACCCGGACATCCGAAACTGGTGTCGACGGATCCAAGGTTGTGGCATCGATGCTCAACCCGCTGGCTTTCTGCGATATGGGCAAGCCTTTACGAAGGCTCTATGGGGCGCTCGATGTCCCAATGACAGACAAGGGGCTGGGATTGTGTGGGTATAAAACCTCTGGATACTCGGATCCAGCCCTTTACTTTAGCAAAGGCCTCTGGACGACGACCGTTACCCCTCCTGGGGCGATCACGCACACTCACATGGACTTTTATGGAAGGCACCAATATATGGTGCACTTGCTTGGTAGAAAGCTGTGGCTACTCTGGCCACCAACGCCACGTAACCTCAAGATGTTCGCAGAACTCCATACACAGCCATCTGAGGAAACTTCTACCCTGTGGTGCATTGATCATCTCGAAGGGTTACAGCTATTCCATGCGACTTCCGAGGTGGCTTTCGTACTCCAGCCGAATACGTTTCACGCCTGCATGTCAATAGGATTAAGCGCCCACGCTGGCATCCATATTTGGATGCTCGAAGCACATACTGAATCCTTTCGCATGCTCGATTGGGGTTTGAACTGGGTGCACGAGAAGGTTGGCGGAGATGCGCCTTTCCAAGACTACGAGAACGAAGTTCGGGCATTACAAGACGAGATCCTTGCCTGGGGTGCGCTATCAAAGAAAGCCGATTCTAACCACGACGGGGCCAAATCTGTCAAAAAACGCATCACGGCGGTGAAGGCTTCCTATCTTAAATTACTCAATATGCTTAAGTCGGATTCGGAAATTTCAGTGGGAAAGAAGCGGAAACTATGAGCTTCGCACGTGGACTGGGGGGGTGCTTCGAATCACAATTCCTGCGAACCATCGACGATATTATAATATTTTTCATGGAATACCTTAACTATCTGGAGGCAGGGTCTGCGAAGCTAGCAGACCAGTTTATTGAATACAATTTTTGAATGGCCCCGTTTTTGCATGTGCGAAATATATATAAAATATACGTATGGTTTTGGAATCATCTAGGATATTGTTTTTTGACCCAGAATCCAAAGAGAGCGCGAGGCTAGAAGGACCGCAGAATCCACAATTCCTATGATGTCAGATGGGCGTCAGCTGAGTCAGAACGGGAAGAAAACGCAAAGGAGCGAGGATAGAAGAACTCGAGAATAAAAAGAGTACGCAAAATATGTGAGGCTCGTAGAACCCCAGGGGAATACCACAGAAAAAAACAGAAAAAACGCGGGATGGTCAGCGAACCTCTGGAAGAACCTCCGAAGGTGCCAAAAAAAAGGCTGTGGCGATTTAATTCCTGGCCAGATTTCCAAAGACATAGGGAGGAACCATAAAGAGAGCGCGCGGAACTTGATCCGAACGCGATCATGTGACTTGGAAAGTCGCGCGACTGAGTTCATTGTCACTGTTAGTAATTACTGCGGCAATGTCCTCTCTTGACGCAAAGCTGGGCGATGGTGTGTCTATTTTGTTTTTTGCCACTTCTTTTTCACACGAAATCTCTAACCCATGGAATGCTCGATTTCCGGGACCTGGTCAATTTGGGACCTAGTTGTTGCGCCTTCCTTTGGGTTTTTTGGTGCAGCCAGGTAATGCGATGGCGGAGACCTGGTCTATTTGGGTCTTAGCTGTCACGGAAACCTGGTGTTCCTAATTTTTATGTCCACTCCGTTCATTTCCTTAGGGGATTTTTCTGACAGCCTTCCGTCTCCACGGGCTGGGTTGCAGGCCCCTGCAGACCCATGTTGATTTTGAATGCCTTTTGGCAGCCGCACTTGCTCAAGAATGTGACGTGACGGATTCGGAAATTTCATCCAACGAGTCCTCGCCACTGGCGTCTCCAAGGACATCACCCACGGCCTCCCCTTCGCACGTCAATATTGACCTACCAGCTGCATTAGACAACCCATTCGATGCCAACCCCCTGCCCGCATCACATCTGTCACCTCAGGGGGCAGGTATTTCGAGGGAAAATGAGCAGCGTACCCTAAGCAACAGGGAGGCCTATAAAAGAAAGCGGAGCAAGATAAGGAAGGCGAGAAAGCGTGCCACGGAGGCTAAACTTTCGAGGACGTCTCGAAAGTTCGCTGACATTGAACTACGTGCATCCATCGAAAAGCGCTTTGTCAAAAATGCGGTGCCTGTTCCCGTCGACTATGATGTGTCAGAGCTTCCAGCCGCGGCCACTGGGTTCGTTGGCCTTTCATGCAAGGGCTACAAGAAGGAGCTTAAGCTGGAAGACCTTGGTAGTAATCCCCAGACACAGAACTTCAAGCTTGTGCGGTGGAATAACAGGTGTGCCCCCCGTCTGAATTGTTGATTTTTTGTTGATTTTTTTTCGGGAAAAGCCCGCAGCCCTATACGGACGACAACAGCCGGGTCATGGCGGTCCATGTCCCCCCGCCTCAAGATGTCACGTTCATGGGTGCAGTTGGTGATGCCGCGGTTCTGATTGATGAGGCGCGTGATTCCGCAACCTTTACTCAGTCGGAAAAGGACCATCGCCGTGGTAAATTTACCGCCCTTGCCTCTGGAATCTCCTATGGACAGGGGCAGCCCCATCCAATGAATCTGAGTCATAGAGACAAATCTAAAGCTGCCATCTTTGAAAAGCTATTCAAACATGAGGCCTTCATTCGTATAGCTGGCTTCCAATCAGGTATGTTGGGCAGGTTCTTATCCCTTTTTGATTAAATGCAAATTAATTCAGCTAGCTTCTTGGCATGGGCCCCAAAGCTCCACCGTCACTATGCTGAAACAATGGATGCGTTGCTTGCGCACGATCCAACGCTGAAGCAAAACTTTGACACAAGCGTATTCGCTTGTGCTACGGTGAATTTTGGGCCACGCACCATTTGCTACCGCCACAGGGACACAAAAAACCTCCCCTACGGCTGGTGTGCCATCACTGCGCTTGGAAATTACGACTACACAAAGGGTGGGCACCTGATCCTTTGGGAGTTAGAATTGGTCATTGAATTCCCACCCGGCTCCACTATCTTCCTTCCCTCCGCATGCATTTCCCATTCAAATGTCAGCGTGGGGAAGGATGAGAAGCGCTTCTCGTTTACCCAATATACAGCAGGCTCAATCTTTTGTTGGATCGAGCACGGCTTCATGAATGAGGAAAGTTTCTGGGCTTCACTTAGTGAAAAGGAGAGAGCTGAAGAGAGTGAAAGGAGCGAGTCACGCCTGAAAAGGGGCATTAGCCTTCTTCGTACTTTGAAGTGACATATTGATTAATTTTATACTACTCTGTTTTAATATAGCTGTTTTGCCCTAAAAGGACCATGGAATTGAAGTTGGAAGTGTGCTGTTTGACTGCAGGGATGTCGAACGCAGAACCATAAGATGAAAGACAAGGTAACAAAAATGGGCGCTTCTATGAAACTTGGCAGCAGGATAATGCCTAAAAAGATGAAGGTACATGTGAGGTACGGCGTAACCCGCTGGAAGGAATCACCCCTCAAATATCACATTCACCATTGAAGCACGGCATGAAAAATCCAAAGCCAAAACGAAGAAGGGGCCAAAATGCCGGGTTCTACGCCGATAGAAGAGCGATGGACGAGTAATCCACTGAATGTTGTCAGAGGCACCGCGTTGGTATCAGTGGAGGTTTCCAGGGGGTTCTAAGAAACCCATGGTTCAAGAAAGGGCTTGGAGTGGCCCTAACTTCCCCACACCCTCACTGGATAACCCAAAGGAAACAAAAGCGACCGAACTGCAGGATTAGATGGTGGGGTTTCAAGGTGAAAAAAAGAAACAAAATACTCTACGGATCTTCAGAGATATGTAAAAATGGCCGGAAGCTGAGAGACATTCGCTAGAAATGGCGAGGGAGAAAGTCGAGCTTCTGACCGAAAAATGCAAGAAGGAAGGCAGAATGGGGGTAAAAAGTGACCCCTTCAGATGTAAAACTGGGGAAAACAGTGGCTTGCGCCCTTCTTTGCCGTCAGCGTGCCCTCTATTACAGAAGTACCTATGCCTTCTGTTCACCTCCCTTCGAGATGCGGTGAACCCCACATATATTTTATTTACATTCCAAATTTCGTCTAACTTCTCCTTCTTTCATTCTGAGGCCTTTATAAACCCGAGAATTGTGTAAATATTTAGGCCATCAGGTGCGACACCCGTGAGGTTCGTCTAACGCCGTGTCTTGTTCCTATGTATCTTTTTCAGATGTTAGGAATGCATCAAAAAAGGACCTCGAACTCGTACCGATAAGAGCAGCAGTAATTCACCCTTGAAGGAGCTTGATATCGAACACATAAACACCAACAAGCCCAGCACCTGTTCCATTTCATCGCTTCGGCGGTATACGAAGTCAAATCCGTGGTTTTTTCACGGTTCTTAGATGTGCTAAGAACCTCACATAAATCCACTGACGCCCTCGCCTCATATTATGCCCTTGCGTACTAACTTGCAAAAATAGCACCTGTTCGTGAGACTCGCCAGTCCTCAAAAATTGTGCGGAAAATTTGACATGGTTTAGTGCCCAATTCGACCCCCTGCTATGCCCGATAAAACCGCCGAATTTCTATCCACGAACCTCTCTTGATGAAAAGTAGCCACAACGTACCTAACCGCCCAAGAAGTTTCAGGAAGCACATTGAAGATATGCGGGGATGGACGAACCTCGCAATGAAAAAGAACCAGAAGAGATATCGGGCTCGTCGAACCTCGGAGCGCAAATTTAAAGAAAACACGAAGGGGTTTACCGGACGCAAATGAAACCTTCGTACGGGGGGGTCAACAGGACGCAAAGGATATGGATCGAAAAACACATGGGCATCGAAATATGTAACCCAGAAAAGGCTTTCTTAAGTCAAGGTACCAGGGCCATGGGGTTCTGGAAACCTACAGTATTCGGCACAGATGTAGAGGAAAGAGGAAATAGATGTAAGGTTCTTCTAAAATTCCCAGGTGCTTTTACCCTATTGGAAATCCGCAATCGATAAATAAAAGCCATGGCCAGGGATGGGGTTGGTCGAACCTCAGGAAGTGCTCCACCTAAATTTAAAAAGGGCTTTAAGGGCGTGGGTGTCGATGGACTTCCTGAATAAAAGAGAGAGCCCTCAAAGAGAGCACAGAGACGTACGTGAGGTTCGAGGCACATCGAATGTAAAGCAAACATGGCTCGCGTGGGAAATCTATTGGATTTTCCATTGTATTTCCCACGCAATCCTCTCCTTCACGGGCGAAGTACTTCTCCTCTTGACTTCATTTAGTCAATTCGTTTTATGAATGAGTCGAAGTCACTTCGTGAAAAAACCGAAGCTTCCCTTTCAAAAGAGGCCATGATCAGGCCGTTCAAACCTCACAAAAGGATACTACTTGATTATAAGGCACAGCGTTGGATGATCAAGCCAAATCAACGATCTATTTTGTGCTGTAAAAATAATTGGTGTCTACGTCTACTATTTTCTAGCTTTTTTAAAAAAGGGGATGAAAAAATATTAGCCAAACACAACCGACAGGCGGGTGAAAAAATAAGACCAAGGTGGGGCATTCTCATACCCTCTTTCTAAACGAACCCCCAGTTTTATTTCCATAGGGATTCCTAGACTCCGTGGACTTCGGTGGGGGGGAGAGTTTCTTGGATTTACTGAAGGTGGTTGGTTGTCGGATGAGGGCGACGTCTTTACAGGGGTGTAAGAAAAAAATTAGACTATTAAAGGGGATTCGTACCAGGCTTCACTTTCTGCCAATTGCGACATTATCAGTAAGAAGGCATCCATCATATCCTTTTTACCCTGAGCAAGGGAGGAAAGGATGACGTCAGAGGTTTCATCAGCTAATAAATGGTAGCAATGGACAGGCTTCTTCTGTGGTTGGCGGTGGGCTCGGCCTCGGATCTGTCTCTCACCCGACCCACTCCAAGGTTGATCCTGCATTGCATTGATCAGAATCAATAAGCTTTCGAACATAATAAAAGGCGCACTAAAAAAATCACATGGTTTGCCCTTGAGAGGTTGAGGCCAGTGGTCCCAATCGAAGAAAAGATAAGAACGCGAAGCGACGGGTCCGAATTGAATTTCGAAACAGCTTTTGCTCGACGATCATAACTGGTCTGACCATCGATGTAAAGGTGTGGGATTTTATATAGATTTAGGACCTAAATGGCTTGAACATCGTTGGAATGGTGATAGTCACAGCAAAACTCACGTTACGAAGGAGCGGTCCGAAGCTTGGAAATTCTTGGTAGATGATAATTTTCGTTTCCTGCAGGATTTTTTCACCATGCCTTGGAGGAGGTGCGTCTGGAAATATGACTTTGCCGCCTCTAAAAATCATTTCGGGGGCATCGTCGCGGCTTAGCAAATGGCGACACATCCGTGCACACGTGTCAAGTTTAGTGGACCTGTTTGCGTGCCAATCGTCGAGGCTGTCAAAGCGAGGGATCTCATCGGTAAGGGAAAGACGAGGATACGTGGCACCCATTCGACTCGGAAGGTAGAAGGTACTGGACAAAATTTTGAGTCCGCTGCAAGACGAAATTCTGCAACAGGTTGGTGTCAGCATCATCAGCAAGTTCAAAAAGGGCTACGTACTCCTTTTGCATTTGCTCAGCAAGCTGGGCGTGTATTTCCTTTTCGAAGCGTCGAAGCTTGAGGATGACTCGATGAATGTGACATGGCGGAAGGTCAACAAGTCGATTTCCTTCCCAATCCTTGCTTCCAAGCGTTCGTCGCAGAATACGTCGCTCAAACTGCCCTTTTATTCTTTGGACTATCTTGTTTTGCGCCTCCCGCACAGGGCCCGTATCGTCTTCGTCAGCGTCACGGGGGTCATAATCCTCCCCCAACGAGGCCTTCAACTTGCGCAACTCAGCCATGTCCGCCTTCTCTTCTTCAAACGCCTTCGTGGTGAAGAAATGTTGGATGCCAACCAGCCTTCCCATGCTACCAAGGTCCTATATAGGATGATAAGTGATGTTGTTAGAAACCCAACAGCAGGGGCGTACCTTCGTTGATGTCTGGAGGGGGGTTGCAGTCATGACCATTCTAGCTTTGCTTTGCTTAAGAATGGCCAACGCAGCAGAGTGCCTTGGGCCGACATTCCGAAATTCGTGTGCCTCATCGATCATAATTGAAAGGTAATAGAGGCCGAAAAGCGTCCGTCGGATGTGGGAATCGTGATCCACAGAGCGCCGAAGTTTATCCCAGGACATGTCCCCTTTCGGGCATATATAAAGCAAGTTGAACTCCTGTGTGAGGGCCTAATCTAAAAGTCGGCATTTAAATCAAAAAAAAAGCGAACGACAAACCGAGTGGGGGGCAAGGATAATCTTATTGGCCAAAGGCTGCTTAGACTGAGCGAAAGGCCCATCATTCGCCCAAAATCCATCCCTAAAGCCTTGGCCTGTTTGGTAAAGGAAGATATCGAACGCCTTTGGGTTCAAAACCGTCTTCAACTCAGCTTCCCACTGATTTAGGATGGTCCCGGGGACAATGATTATGTGTGGAAGATCTGGGATAACTTTGCTTTCACCGAAGTACGGACGTTCAGCTGTTTTTGAGATGCTTAGAAACGAAATGAAAGCAAAAAAAAGGCGCACCGATTAAGGGTGGAAGTTGAGAAGCGCTATTTTTCTGTCTGCCGACAAGTTCGGTAAGACAGGATAGGATGGTTGTGGACTGCATCGTCTTTCCTAGCCCAACTTCGTCCGTGATGAGCATCCCCAAGTTATTACGATTTGCCTTCTCGGAAAAAAGACGCCTGAGCACAGCGTGGACGCCTGCAAGCTGATGCCATCGAAGACGAATGGGTGTGTATACAGAATCACTTTTCAACTGCCTTTGGTTTGCAAAAGCAGCGGGATCGTGCCACGGCGTAACCCCACCACTGTGTCGATGGGTATTAAAAAGCAAGGGCAAGCCATTCCTGAACCCAAGATTTTCTGCAAGGGCGCCCGGAGAAAGGGAGGACTCCATCTCTACGCCAGGATCTGAGCCGTCCACAACGTCTCCAAAATGAAAGCTGAAGGTGGGTTGCTGCTGCTGCAGTTGAAATGGGTCATCACCCTCGGGATTGAAGCACGCTCTATATAAATTGAGAACGTCGGCAATATCTTCTTTCGTGGCGAGGGATCGAAGCACCTCGTCAGTGGCGCGGTAGAGGCGTTCTGATCGAGGTAATGAAAAACCAGCTCATGAACCAAAACAAAAAACTCACTAGATTTCTTCGTGACCGGCGGCTTGACATCTGCGCCTAGCCCCGCCATCAAACGCTTTAATTCATCCTCCATCTGCTCGATTTTCTCCGCATCTTTCATCAAGACTTCCGCGACCTGCTTCCACTTCATCACTTTTCCCACAACCTCCTTGATCTTAGCATTCGTTAGCTGGTCATGATCGAGGTCTAAAAGGGGGTCAGGTGGAGAAATGAAATCAAATAGGATGCAGCACAGACCTTCGAAAGCCTTGGTAGCTGCAAGTTCTAATTTTCCAAGATCCTTCTTGGAACGCGAATAAGAGTTGTAGAGCGTCATCCACGTGCGTTGGATTATTGCTTTTGTTGAGGAGCGCAGCTCCATTTTAACCCGTGACATGTTTGAGCTCCAGCAGGCTTCGCCAAAGAGCGCCGTTCCGACCGGATCGACGGCCAAGGGTGTCCAGTGGGTAGCCTCCGGCCAGATTTGTCCATTTTGCAAGGCAAGGGTAATCGGGTGAATGTTTTCCGCGTTGAGGACGTCAATAATCTTCCGGTGTATCTTCCATTCCTTCCAGCCTTTCCTGATCCAACCCTGCCAGACCTTACGACCAGGGACGCTCCCAACATCTTTCCTTGGAGAGGCAAACGTGATTTTCTTGTCCTCAGTGGGGATGGCACGAAACTTTTCGAAGTACGAGGATATGTCATTAGCCATGGCACGATTCCACCCAACAGGGAGGAGCTCATCGTCGGGGGGGAAAAGGCCATGATGGACGCCGGTGAGGTCCTTCCAGGCGGGGAAGGTCCAGGGAGCCCCCGATCCGTCGTGATACATCTTGATCATGGCGCTCGCATACGTATGGCTGGGCATGTTGGCGACGAGGCGGCGTTGTAGGCAAAGCAGCAAAGCAGAGGGAAGAAAGAAAGAAGCCGTTGCAACAAGGGTACGACGACGTGGGGTCCATGCAGACCTTCAGAGGGCTTTATATCGTCCCAGACCCATACCACGTGGGGTTAGACTCAGTATTATTTGAGATCCAAAAGATCTACGACTGAGGATCTACAGCGATGCAGTTTCGGGACGATGGCCGGGACTTGCATGGAATACGAAGGAAACCAATAAGCCTAAGTTG
>JAIUJM010000474.1:1726-15553 GCA_026262225.1 Inosperma sp. D86 | reverse complement strand
CTTAAGAGATTTCTTATACACAAATTTCTTACACACAAATTTCTGACTCACAAAATTGTGTTTCTGATGTATCACCCATTCTAAGAAATCTCTGAAAAATGATATAAAATTATAGCTGCATAGGCTGCGTGGTGATAAAAATTGGCTGAGGAATCTGTTTGGGGAGCTAGACCTTAAATAGCGGGATGGGCAAAGGGCTTAACGCATCTGATCCCTTGGAAGGGAGGCGGCCAAATCACGCGCACCTCTTCATAAGGACGTTAACGTGGAGGAGGCGGATTCCCTCCATATTTCACATCCCCGTTTCAAGTGGCTCCATTACAACCGAGCCTTTTCCGACACAAAACACGTCATATCATCAGAAGCGGGTGGAGGTTCTGACACCGGAACTCTTAACTTTGCCGAAAGGCCTCCAAGAGGCCTTTCCCAAAAGTTTAGCCTTTAGAGGAAATTTTCGGGCGGATCCTAAGGCTCACTTTACAGATTAAAACCGATTCCAGGTGCACATACCCGCACCTTTCATCTATTGCAAAAGCTCGGATGGAAACAGGACCAATAGGAGCGAACGATACACGCGTGTGCTTTGGACCATCCCGCGAAGCGGCGGGTCTTCCTATTATCTACAAAACGCTTTCACATCCGAAGAAGACGGGACCAGGCAACATATATTACTTCGTTCAGGAGCTCTCGAGATCTGCTCTGACCAAGGCCATGGAACTCGAAAACGTCTTGAGAATACCTCACGGACCGGAGACCCTCGCGATTGAGCGCGGTACGTTGATACCAGCACCCCCGTTTGATTCAGCTGATCTCCTGTATCACAGGTTTCCTCAAGCTGGAGGAAGACGACATCGTTTTTGTTCGGGCCAGCAATGCTAGCCCAAACGGCGAAGACGACGTTGCGGTATGCTGGGTCACTGGAGGGTGTGTTGTGTTTCTCGACAACAAGCTAACGCATTGACCTTCTCGCATAGCCGTATCTTGACCAACGAAGACAAAGCGGGCCTCATCGACGCCCGTGACATGTGTCTTGGTCCCAAAGAAGAACGCATCCGTAACCGCGCTGTAAAAACTGGCGAAGATACCTGGTCTGGAGGAATCGCGTTTGAGAGAAATCGTCGAGCTAATCCGGTCAAGGCTGACACTCGCTGCTACAGCGTCGGCAATTCATTCGAGACGCCAACTAAGATCATGGCACCGTGTGCGGACAACAAAATCACTGGCGACCGTGACAGAGACGTCATAAACATGAGACAGCAGCTATTAAAGGTATGCACATCTACTGCAACTGAGAACTTCAACTTTTGAACTCAATTTTCATAGGCGTCCGCTCCAATCGCAATAAAGGCCCTCAAAGAAGGCCCCCCAGAAGTTTTTGCGAACATACGTATCAACACTGAACTAATCAACACTCCCGCAGTCGGAGATGAGGACAACATCGCCTATACTGCCACGCAGCTCAATATCGCTCCTGCAGTTGCACATGGAACAGGTTTGTAACAGCAAAGACTATATACATTAATTAACACACATTGATTCACAGGTGGAACTCTCGAAAACGCATTGGGTGCCTTCGGTGGAGAGCACAGAGACATCAAAGACAACCCAGCATACTACACATGCATGATATCAATCTCAGACATTCCCAACGGCTATGACCCTGGCCGCTTTTTTATTCTGTATCCTGGAATATTCGTTTCCCTCAGCAACTTCGCTACGATGCACTTTTCTGGACTGCGCGTTCATGGAGGCACCGCACCAGTCGCTCCACCTGATGCAGATATGGACGAGTTTCAAGCTGCCACTCGATTTAACATAATATATTATCCACCAAGGGGACAGACGGAAGGAAACCAGCGATATGCACTGGGCGGGCTTCCTAACCACACAACTTTTTTTGTCGCACCTGAAATGATTGCTGCTGAGTATATTACGCGTTTTCGACTCTTGTACAACACTTGACGAAATGTTATGAATATTTTTCTTTTGCTACCAGACCGCTGGAACACGAGAGACGCGGATGGTGCCCACACGCTGCCTATCTCGAGGATGGACGTGTTATCACAGCGCAGAACAGCCACGTCAAATTTATTGTTCGTTCGCTCTACTGCTTGATACTGTACTTCATACTCCAGCTACCTGCGGCATATGGTGTTCGAATTGACCTGGACATGTTTTTTTCGGCCTTTTCGATGCTGAACGAACAAGGTGAACGCGTTCGAATTCGACCGTGGCATGTCGGACCAGGGTTTCGATACCTGACGGAGGGACAACAAGCTGCAAACACGTCAAGCGAAGATCAAGCAAATAGCGAAGACGTCCTTGACGACACCATGTTCGTAGACCAGAGCACGGTCCGACAGCCCTTAAGAGCCAAATGGGAGAAGTACTACTTACATGCAGCAAGTCACATACCCTACGCAGTCTGCAAGCCCTCGCCTGATGTTGACTTGGAGGACGAGGATGAAACCGGAGTTCAGACTACCGTGAAGCCAGGAGAAAGCAAGAGGAGACGCATCAGCAGATCACATATTCAGCCTTCTGTATCGGGAGGTAGACCAGAACGTACGTTTCCATTGATTTTAACAAGACCTGTCAGTAACCGAGCGCGATCGTTCATGCAGAAGTTGATCGAGCACAGTCCGGTTCAAGGCGTCATAGTAAGACGGTATGGTCATGAAAGAAAGAAATACCTTCCTGACATACACCTCAGAACGCAAGTGCCATAGCACAACAGACATCGATCACCGCATGGTGGTTGACGAGTTGGGACCAGGCAAGTGCTTAGCACACCACAAAGCAACACGCTAATAACATCTGCAACAGGGGCATGGGCTACCGCAATAGACAATGTCGTTAACCGCTTATACACCTCCAGACCTGTAAACTCGCACATGAATTCCGATAGCACACGCGACGAGACCAGGACGCTTGACGGTTCGCACGCCATCTTTCGCATACGTCAAGACTGGGACGAGGACATTCGATTTGGAGTGTCTTCAGAGGAAGACACAGAAAGCAACATCGAAAGCGAACCAGATGTAATAATGAGAGATGACACCTCATGTAAGCCAAACGCAATATGCTACTGTTCCGATGCGACCTTTGACGTCTGCTTCTAGGCCCAAAATTTATGAGTGCTCTCAGCCTGGACTGTATTAAGACGGAACTCACCGAAGTCCAAGACGCGGCATTCGTTATCTTCTCGCACAAGGAAAAGATCACAGGTCAAAGCATCCTGTATTCAGTACACAGTCTGACGCATGCTATAACTCAATCCCCTCTGTCTCCATCTTCTCTTCCTATTATAACCAACGGGTGGAGCGGGATAGAAGGACTCACGAGGCTAGAATGCACATCCAGCATCGCACTGCGCAAGACCAGAGCCGATATCATGCTAATCAACTACGCGTCGTGGTACTGGCTGGATGTGTTCATCGTGGACCACTGTAGGGCGATAATGAACGGCACATCCACAGTATCTGACGATGACTGGCTTTCAAACCTAGTGCACGACATAGAGAAACAGTATACATCAGGCGACAATGGTCCGCAGACCATTAAAGCCACCGACTATGGCATCGCTCTTCCAGAAGCAATCTACTCTCTTGGCTCAAGATACACCCGTCTCCCAAAAAACGATGATCGTGTCACCAACCGGGTGGTGCAGACTGTAGTGCGCGTTCTAGAACAATGGCTCAGATTCCCACTAGACAGCTCGGCCAGGCAAAAGGCCTGGTTTGTACACATTATAATCAAGGACCTCGGTCACAACACGCTTTATCTGGATGGGATATGGAAGGTTTATATTAATCTCAACAAACGCCTGTTCAGAGAAGGTTCTTGGCGTCTCGAGTCGTTCAAGTCCGTAAAATCCATATGCAGCTCAACATCGGGCCATCCTCTGTACGATCAAGCCTCAGAGGAAACACTCATGGTCGATCGGATGGCAGCGATAATTGATGGCATCTACAAGGGCGCTAACAGTTTATCGGCAGGTTCATCGAATACAGCAGATGCTGAGGGCATGGACGACATACGCCAGGAGCTTCGAAACGTGGCAGACGAAGAGATGCAACGCTTTCAAGCCTTCCTTCAACAGAGTCTCAGACACGTCCTGAACGAACCTGGAGCTGTCGGTGACTATCCTCGACTGGCAGCGCTGCTTCGAAGGCAGCCAGACAAATTCCTGTGCTTCAGGGAACTGGCACCTTCGCGCGTGCGATCGAAATCTGCGGTGGGGCCATACAGAAGCGATCTCATTCGAACAACCACGGGTATCTTCAGTGCTTTAGTTTGGAGGGGCATCACATTTGCCACTCAGTTTGCAGACAAAGAGCGCATGGTGTTTACTTCGGCAGACGACTTCAGCTCCCTCGTGTCATCCATAGAAGAGCCCGAAACATACTTTTGCGACCAAGCCGCATACGGGCCAACCAACACAAAACGAGGCACATACCTTGCTCACGAATATTGGAAATCGCTACAGGATGGCATATGGGAGAACTTCGTTGGCAAACGTATAGTCCCTTTCCTCGATTGCTGGCAGTTTTTCGTGTCCAGACGCAAGTCGTTCCCTCAGCTGGGACCTCTGGCCTCCTATTTATTGACAGCAGATCTGTATTATGCGGGCGTGGTGGCAGCTCCGACCTTGGACGAAATGACAACTATAATACACAGCCTGAACAAAGGACCGGTATCTGCATTGGAACGACTCCGCCTCATATCGCCTCATCCAAAAATGAAACGGTCCAAAGGCAAAAGCGACAAGGAAGAGTGCCGAAGTGCCCTAGAGGAGATGCGACGAGTCATATACGATGCTCTTCCGAGGCATCTTCATGCTGAACTCAACGTTGATCTTATACTGGTCGAGCATACACTATGCAAATTCGGCAAAGCCGCAGGCTGGGGCAAGCTAAACGTCACTTCATAACAGGGGAAAAAAATTAGGAATATCTTTTCTTTGTACCACAGGCCCACCAAAATACGATTTTTGTTGAAACTGAGCACATGTCAGAAAGAGAGAGATCTCGAGGCAAGGCAAACGCGGACACGACATATTGACCTCCAAACCTATATATTGAACCAACCTTACCATAATGTTGGCATACGGTATCAGGATGGGACTCAAATATTTCCAGCAAAACACATATATTACCGATGCGACTAAACCACCTCCAAACCTATCTATTGAACCCACCTTACCATATCATCAGCACGTTGTATCCAGATGCGACTTATATATATACGGAAAAACACATATATTAGGGTCAGATAATCTAAAAGGTGCAGGGAAGGGGATGGAGGGACGTGGGGGTAGAGGAAGGGAAGTGCTCTCAATCTCGGACGTATATCACCACCGCAGCTCGGCGAAGCCGATGACCTTGACGGCAGATGCTTAACGAGGAATCTGCCATCACATCCAAGGGCCCCTCTCGAATACAGACAGAACCAGTGGCTATACCATCATGAAACCACACATCGCCCCTCTGGTCCACGATCCGAGAAACAAAGTGATGTCCATCGCCATACACTATTCCTCGAAGATAAAAAGTGATGTTGACCTGGTCCCGCTGGTAAGTCAGCATCTTATTTATGTCAATCGTGAGGGAGTCGAGTACAAAACACATCAGATAGGGCAATCGAGAAACGGACAGTCCCAGACTCAAACATTGGGGTAGAAGAAGGCCTGGGATAACACAACGAGGACATGGTTCCCTACCAGTTAGTCGTGGCTCTGGCAGTTGCCATCCCAGGCAATCGGAGATATGACATCGATCTACAGAATCATCCTGGAATGGCCCGGTGCGACTCAGTTGAACCCACTCCGAGAAATCCTTCACAGTGCGTCCTCGATACCCACAGGCCTGGCAGCTGAGGAACGAGAAACCACATGTTTGACTCTGCTCGGGCCTCATCATAGTATATGTTAAACCGGCAATGCATGTAGGATTAGGTCCATCGGGGAACTCCACTGGACTTGATGAGTTCAGGCGGTTGCGAACGACATCTCGGGCATTCTCAATCGAGGTCCGACGATCTGCTACCCGACAAAACTGATCTGACAGAGAGCCCAGATAGGGCGACACATCTTGGAAACGGCGGGCCCAACTTCGAGGATTACCAGACCATATGCAGTAAAGCACAGTGAACAAGCTGTCATATGCGCAACTATAGTTGACGTTATTCCACACGATGCCCTGAGGACCTTCCGCTCGATAACCCCCTCGGTCGAGACGAACACTTTTAGACGGCAGATGCGCTGCTTCGTCAATGACCGCTGCTGTACGCTTCTTGGGCTCAGGTTTCCCTTTACGTGGTGCTTTTGTTGCCGTCGCAATGTTAACATCCCAAGTGGCATCGACTTCAACGGCCTTCAACTTACTCTCTCCAACTCGGTATCGGATCGAGGGATGCCAGTCAGCATCGTCCTTGCCCTCCTTCATCCAGAGGTAATACGCGCGTATGAGCGGGTTTCGCAGAGGACCAAATACTCCCTCTGGAAGAAGACGTTCGTATCGCAAACGAGTGACTTCATCCAGGACATTCAGTTCACGGAACTCTTGTCGAAGCCAGCCCGAGATGCCCCGCGTTATCTTTGATTCCGAAAATCCTTGAAGCAAGACCGTGCCTTCAGCACTTGCGCTCCGAGACAAAGCTGTGTAGTAGGACTGGTGATCTCGGCAGTAGCCTAGATCGACGACGTTGTACCTCCTAGTCTTCCCCTGTGAAGCATAATCGGTCATGGCAAAATTCGGTAGCACAGGGATCTGCTGTCTTCGAATGCGAATAGGCTGATCGCTCTTGGCTTTGCATTGAATGTACGAGGTGATTCGTGTAAGAGGAACAACATTTGCCGGAAGATCTCCGAGCTGCACAACCTTGGGGGGGTCAACAAGCTGAACAAAAAGAGTCTCTAAAACTTGACGATCATAAGGTCCCTCAAATGCCTCCCAACCTACAACCATGCCCTCTTGACCCTTGGTAATACACAAGTCAGTCGCTTCATTGTTTCGGATCATCACAGGCATGCCGATGCACAGAGAGAGTTTCGCTGGTATATGATCACTCATGTGGGGGCTACAGTCCCACAGCGCTTCCTGATCATCTTTTGTAAGACCGCTAAATGAAGGCTCAGGCTTGGAAAGTGCAGACTGGCGATGCTTGTTTCTTCGCTTTTTACGGCGGACTGCATCGTCTCCACCGGCAAGGTCATCAAGAGAGTAAAAGTGGCTGAGTTCAACGCTGTGATCGTTTGCAAACCTACGCGACCCTTCTTCGTTTATGCGGTCTCTCTGAACATTCCTGGCAGTTATGATGGACACGTTTCGGAATCGAGGATCGCTAAGATCCGGTGCAGAAGGGTGGCGACCTGCGATACGAGAACGGAGAAAAGCAATGTCCTCAGAAGTGCAAGCGGCATATCTCATGTTGATAAGGGCGGTTCGTAGCTTGGCATCATCCTCAGATTGAGTCGTCTGGCGCATGTTCTGTTTCAAAACAACCACTGTAGTGACCTGATGCCAGAGAAGCTTGCCGATGACCGTTTCCTGATCTCAAACAGACATCCGCGAGTCTACAAACTTCTCAACTCCACCGTCATACAAAGACGAACCAAAAACTGGTGGCAATTGGGCAAAGTCACCAGCAAATATCATATTCATACCACCAAAAGCAGCATCATGCACACTTGTTATCTGAGCAAGCCGAGCGCTTATAGAGTATAGCTCATGACATGCCACCATAGAGACCTCGTCTACGAAAATGTACTCAACACCTTGCAGCCTGGAGCGGGCCTCGTTGAGGATCGAGGATTCACTTCTGGAGAAGTCTTCTCCTACATCACTTTTTCGCATAATTCCAAGGGCCTTGTGATATGTGGAGCCATTCAAGAGAGCTGCTGCCGTTCCTGTTGGTGCAAGAACAATGAACCGATGGCTCTCGTTTCGTCGCTCGAACAGACATATCAGGGCCTTGATCACCTGGCTCTTTCCCGTTCCCCCCATACCTCCAAGGTGCATTTTCAGCTGTTCAGTCGCAACAGTTGAAGCATGATTGGCAACAATACGAAAGGCACGCTCCTGCTCCTCGTTAAGCGAGAAGTTCTTCACGGTCTCATCAATTAACCGATTTGACCAGTCTTTTTCTGCCCTAAAGTCCTTGTGGAAGTATTCTGCAGGCAGCACCCTCACAAGCTCTCCAGGCTGATGGGCAGCGAAAGACCCATCAGCTCTGTTAGTCTCCAAGTTGACTGCAGCAGGACTGTAATGAGCAAACTTCTCCTTAAACATTGCATCACAACGGGCCTTGACCATGCCAGCCCAAGCAGAGCCAGGCAAGTAGTCGGGCCGCAAACGGTCGCATGCTTTGGCAATTGCAGCACTGGGTTTGTCTAGCCAACCAGCTGTTGAGAGTATAGCCGTTATGGAATCCATCATCCTCAGACCAGCAAGATAGCATCGACCAAGTACGCTTTGATCAATGCGACCTGTGGTAGGCTGGGAGGCAACGTAGTCGTTATCCGTGTACTCATCATCAGTGTCACCACCATCATACCACACACCCCGAGCCTTTGTTTTACTTCTCAGCTGTGCATGAAAGTCATCGCGTGCATCTAGGCACTCGTATCGTAGATTGAGGTTGCGCATAATATTCAGCTGTCTCTCAGAAAACTGATGCTCAGCAAACGCGGTACCCCATGACTGCTCTGGCTGCTTGAGACAAGCACCGGAGCGCCATGGACAGAAGAGCGTCAACATAGCGCAGCAGTAATACTCTCGATCCCCTTGATCACGGCGAGGTAATGCACCTCCAAGGATGTTTGGTACCGTGGATTTTAGACATTCAAACTTACACTTTACAAGGTGCGTCGAATGCATGGGATGCTCACCTCCAAACTGACGATAGCCAGAAGACGAGACCCTCTCCCTTGTCCGCGCAGCCTGAATAAGTTCCATTTCTTTTTTTGAAGCACGTCTCTTATGCGCGCACTGGATCCACTCATAAAGGCTTACATCATCATACGCTTGGGGTCGATACTTGTAGTCATCTACATTTGTTGTCGCAAAGTACACGCCATCCTCCCGACCCAGTCTGACACGATCAGGTGGTTCAATTGCTGAACCACAATGCTCCTCAGGCTCATGGCGATTGTCAGGTTGGTTTGACAAGACATCTTTTCTGATATAACTAACGTAGCTCTTCCACCAGAAAGGCACAAACGTGTGCCCTGTATAGTGATCAGGATTACCGAGAAGATACATGGAGGCCATAGGTGAGCCCAGCTCCAGCTTTGCTGAGAGGGCATTTACGATCTGCAGTATCAAACACCGGGTGGAGTCATCCCTGTTCCTCTCACCGCCTAGCAGCAATTCTTCATTGCGTCCAAATACATCAAGTATTGAAGCAAAAATCTGGTGAGTCTTCAGAGCAGGTTTTGTAACATAGTCTGATATATATGACACTATAGCCTTTATAGAAGTACCCGATAAAAGGCTAGTGACGTCCGTGTTACAGCGAAACAGATACGTTATGCATGGCGTAAACGTGTTCAGGTACGCTTCGTGCTTCTTCATGACCACATGTCCGTCCATTTTATCAACTGTTGTTTTCTCGTGTATGTCTCGAGGAAAACGAGCACGACACACCCCTTGTTTATCTATGCAACCCTTTGGACCCAATTTTGCTGTCACTCTCTTAGCCTTCGATAGCACAGCGTTGTACACATCACCTTCGGTCGCAGTCATAGCACTGGCAGCACTTGACCTTGCACAACGGTGCACGTTTGACTTCAGAAGCAGATCGTCTACAGTGCGACAAAAGCCACTCCACCAGTCTTCGTTCTTCTGGCATTTGCTACACGAATCTTCAGAGCAAGCATCACATCGAGACGGAGCTGGAAGTGGCAAGGTCTGAGTCGGATCAGCATAGCCAGCGAGCTGTGCTTTCTGGACACAGCCATCCGACTCACGCATAATTGCATGTAATCCACCTCGTGCTTCAGTGTGCATTGGAACGGATGCGCGAACAGCATCCAACGATCCAGTGAGAAACTCTCCTTTATGTGCATACTCCAAATAATCGACAAGTTCTTTTTGAAAGACAGAGTCATCTGACATCAGTCTGTCTCGTATCTCCTGAGGTGATAAAGCACCTTCGATCCACAGAAGGAGATGAAGATGCAAAGTCAGTCGACCCTGTTGCTCCACAGTTCCATAATATCCTGATGTTTTTCCATACAGACCAGGATGATTGCTCTCCACACTGAGTACATTTTTAATAAACGAACGAACCATGAAGTCAAAGAAACGAGCCGCAGCGACAGGATTGGAGGCAATAAGGCGGTTACGCTCTGCCGAGGTCCTGAGCACAGGTGAGAACTTTTCCCTTGTATCTGCAAAGTAAATACAGATCGGATGACGATTGTCGGCAGGTGAAAGGGTTATAAACCAAGAAGGTGCACCCAGAAAAGCAATAAGAGACCAAATTTCATTACGCATATATTTTTTACTGGTGAGAGAACCCTGAACCTGGCCTCCAACATGATCCAGATCATCCAATACTCCGTAGCAAACCCTCTCTTCTTCAGTTTCAGGTCGCACGTGTTCACCATCTGCGAGACGATTAACAAGACCTGATAGAACAGTGCGATCAAGCGACGTCAGGCGCCGCTTTACATCTCCAAATTTCTGTCTCTTTGTCAGGAGGAAGCTGGCAGTGGAGCCTGCTTTCATCTGCTGATGGTTGAAAGCAACTATAGGAAAGTACAAGTCCATCTGGAAGCGCTTGTCATGATACATCAGAAGGTGCTTCTTGTGCTCGCCTTCTGAAACCTTTTTCTTCAGTCGGGCCTGGCCAATACCTCCATAACCATATGGAAAAAGCCAAGGAAACATCTGCGGATAAGCCTGAGGATTATCGTACATGGACTGTGGCTTGCTGTCGTGACCAACACCCAGAGTTCTACCCTCATCCTCAAGGTGCTTGAGGGCACGAGCCTTCAGTGCTGTCATCGATAGTTTGGCAAATTCATCACCTGATAGACCATGCACGGTAAACGGACAAGGGCCATCTTCTGTCCCATCTTCGTCCTCGTTATCGTGCACGCTCATAGCAGTTGCAAGCTTATTCGATGTTCCAGGGACTGTGGGCTTGTAGCTGACCACAACAGGAACCCCAGAGAGTGGATACGACTCCAGGTTTTCATGTGAAATCTCCAAGTCCCGATAGTCAGTGTGATTCAGCTTGAGCCAATCCAATGCCCTGCTCACATGGTCTCGTCGAACCAGAAAGGGTGTTCGCTTAAAGTCATCATCCGTCGGCTGAGCACTCCCAGTAAACACGAAAGCCAGGACCTCCTTCATTTCGTCGCGACTTGGAGGTAAGGCTTTGTACACCTTCAGAGTAGGATTTGAAAACATAATCACATTTGCCACCATCTTGGCACGACCCGAGGAAACCCTTATTACACAACGATTATGACGAACACGGGCAATCAACATTTTTTCAGACAGGGTGAGGTCCTTCAACTCTTCCGGAATCAGACCTATCCACAACCCATTTGCTAGTGCCAGCTTTGGTATCTTATTTTTACGAAGAGATGCCATGCAGGTCGAACATAGGTATTTACAGGAGGGATCAATTATGGGTCCATCGCAATCTAGGCCCTGCACAGGGTCCCTTGTCGACTTCCGTTCCTTTCTAGATACCCCAGGCACATTCAGGACCGACAGATCACAATCTGATCCAGACAACAGCGTCATGCTAGTCAGAGGATGCAATCGACCACAGACCGCACATCCTGACTCTTCAAAAGAGGCCGGCCCTGTGTCATCACAAAAGGCATTCACGATACTCTCCAACTGATCAGAAGAGCAAGGATTCGGAGGAAACTTCGGCTTTGAAGAAGATATTGATCTAGACGTGGGAGATGACCTTGGTTTTCTACATGCTGAAGAAGAGTCAGGTTTTACATCGTTAACATCGGATGAGCCTGCCTCCCTCTTTCTACTAATCTGCTTACGAGCACGATCACGCTCACGTTTGATCGACAGGACATCCAGGTGTCTGAAGAGGGACACATACTCTAAGCAAACGCTGCAGCGGTGATTCTTAAACAAGGACTTGATGGTGTCTTTACGGTCACGGACACGAGCTGGAATGCCATGCAGCTGGGCCAAGTTTCGCAGCTCTTCTCTAGACAGCCAATCTGCCAGACGATCAAGGGGAAAGTGCGCAGAAAGCAGGCTACGATCATGGGCACAGGCCGTGAGTGCCTCATTATACTGAAGGTACTGAACAAATTGCAGATCAGATTCGTCACTGCCGACAAGACTGAGTTCACCAAGGCAAAACGGGCGCACATCAGAAGCCTTGACAATATGTTGGAGGACGGACCGACCACCACCAACATGCCAAGGAGCCTTTTCAACAGGGAGACAACCAGGCCACCTCGAAGCAGGTTGACAAAACCGAGCTTTGACCACAGACACCCTTCGTTTCATCATTGAAGTCAAAACAAACCAGGCCTCTGTTATCTTTTTGGACCAGCCACCATACCTAATACAAGTGGGCACCAGGCCACCAGTATCCAGACACAAAGATGCAAGCCGAGAACGGCAAGCGATGAAGTCGTGTCGTCGAAACAACGATCTACACATATACAGATGCACTAAATGGGCCAGTTGCATTACCTGCTCCCGGTGCTGAACCTTCCAAGGGCACGGCAGCCAAAACGAGGTAGGTTTATGATGTATCTTGGACACAGCAGAACCTCCAACACACGAGCTTTTCAATTCACTGTATTCTAAGCCTATAGACACGAAATACAAGTTTGTTGACACAGGCGCAGATGAAGTACCATGCACAGATGACAAATACGAAGAGCGCAGACAAAAGGCACAACGAGATCCAAGGTTCCCATTGGCCAACATAGGTAACACTGGGGGGACGCGATGCGTGTTGTTCAAAACAACAAGACCGACAGGTTTGGGGGGTCGCCAATCCCCAGAACAGGTAGCTACTTGATGCTTTGAGTCAATGCTAAGCTTAAAAGAGGTGATGATAGCTCACCATAGGTAATATTTGCAACAAGAATGCCGTACAAGATGGCAAAGTAGGACAAAAAGAGGTCAAGAAACATTGTGATAACAGACGTCAGACAAAAGAACGGGCCAGAAAAATGAACATCGAACATGTGATCAAGTGACTTGCGGATCAAACCTAAACGGAACAACTAAACGGAACAACATGGTATGGCACATAATATGGCGCACATGACCCTTAAACAAGATGCATCGGATATTAAGCATGGGCAGAAGCAAGAGGATTATATTAAGGTGTGCCAAGACAAAATATAACATTCATGATCCCTACTATTCCAAGGAAACTAGGACAATCTCAAACACTACTCCGTCGCCAGAACAATCACAAACTGTACATTAGAGCTCAAGTGCCAGTTTTCTGCCTTCTTGTACGCAGAGAGGGTGTATGCCACAACTGCAAACGAGCCAGCCGGCACCTCGCTCTTGAATGGTGGCAAAACCTTGCGAAGATTTTCCAGGTCCTCTGCAAAGCTAAAGGATTGCTGACGGGCATCATAAACAGGTACTAAAAAAAACAGTCAGAAAAAGAAGCCATATATATAAGTATACAACAATACCAGTGTCAGAAACATCAAGAACAACCTTCGTGGACCGGGAGTACCCTTGAACCGGCTCAGCACTGGAAGAGGACTTTCCAAGCAGACCAGGAGCTCGAAGGTAATCCTGGCCAGAGCTTGATGCAGGCTTTGCATCTAGAGAAGGGGGGGGGGGAGAGGAAAGTAAA
>JAIUJM010000473.1:0-15563 GCA_026262225.1 Inosperma sp. D86 | reverse complement strand
GTGGAACGTACTTTGGATCAGGCACTCTTTCGGGTGATTGAGTGGGGAGGCATGGAAGTAATTCTGTAGCATCATATATGTTAAATATGTTAAATTACTGTCATTTTATCCAGAGTTTGAACTTGGTTTGAACGGAATATGAATGTTGTCCAACTGTCAAGATAATTATCATTCAATTTAACAGGCTCAACCCGGAGTCGGAGTTTGAATTTACAGCAGATAAGCGCCCACCCATCGGCAGTGAGCCTCTACCGTTGATAGTCCTTACAACCAAATGCGGCCTTTACCCCCTGTACCTGATTTCTCCAAATTCAAGAAACACAAACCACTTCCACCCCTTTTGTCTGCGGTTGCTTATGTTTATGGAGGCCAATACAAGCTTGGTCCTCGTGAAAAGAGTTACAATGTGACACCACCCGACTTCACATTTCCGTTTCGAGATCATCTCATTCGCCTTTCACAGTCCACAGTCCAACTTTGCCGGAAGATGTTCCCGACTTTACCAGCGCACTGTGATATCATGCTTTATACTAAAGATTTAGATATTTGCAACGGTCGGCTGATCGAAATTTACCATGAATGCTGGGAGGGCATCGTTGACACCATCAAAGAATTGGTTGTAAGGATAAAAGTAGCATATGTATTTGCAGCTTCGATCGTTTGATTTACTAATTTGATGCTTTGTAGATGAATGGTCGATCCAGTGACGCCTTCATGCAAACCTTGGTTAAGAAAGTTTGGACCCCCGATCCAAGTGTTTGTGTCCACATTTTCTATTGTTTCATTCACTAGTACTACCCAAATGCTTTGCAGATGAATGTTCGAGTTGATGGCCCGATGCAAGTCTTGGTAAAGACTTTAACTGGCAAGACCATCACTATATCCGCTTTACCTTGGGAAACCGTGGGCGGTGTCAAAACAAAAATTAGAGATAAGGAAGGGACACCTCCAGACAAGATGCGCTTGATTTTTGGCGGTCGCCAGCTTGATGAAGAAAAGACCCTCCATGATTATAATATTCAAAAAGGCGCAACACTTCATATGGTCTTACGGCTGGTTGGCGGCAAACCCGTTATTTATCTCTTGGCTCCAGTGTCCTTCGAAGCTTCAGTTGAACTATCGTTGGTGCCCCAGTGGAGTCTATCAGCTATTTATCCCGTTGTACCCATTGAACGCGCATCTGCCCAATCCTTTGAAAAGGTTACTTGGAAGGTGCAAGTGCATCCGAATGGCGATTTGACCGAGCTGTCCACCAAACTGGACACAGCCTATCTCTTCTGGGAAGCCATGTATGTTTGGGAGTTGACTAATCACTTCGCATTGAAGTTGACCCTTTTCACAGCACGAATCCCCATCAGGTTCTTCCGCCTTCTCCTCCTACAGCTCCTCGATTTGCATCGATTGTTGAACCATTTATTGAAGCTTTCGATCCGAGGGATGCAATTATTGACAACGAAACGGCAGTTGTCATATGCGTCGAAAAGGTAACTCGTTATCTCGACGCATCACTCAAGGCTTTAGGACTTCATACAGAAGCTAGATCTTCCTTCATCACGCAAGTTCTCCCGCACTTCAGACCTGTTAAAGTCGTTTTTAACGTCTGGCATGGATATCAGATATTGGCTGCCTGCTCTATTGAAGCACACGTTTGTTGCACTCAGATTCCTCCCACAAGCTTCTTACGAACAAGCCGCAATCCTCACTATTTCCCCCATACCCGATGTCGTCTCCCGTGTTTTTATGGTCTTTCAAGGAATAAAGGAATCAGACTTGGATTCTTGGTCGGCGGCACGAGTACGGGCTGAGCAAGATGTTTCATTCTGGATCGATATCGTTGCGATTGACGTTGAACGTACTTTGGACAAGGCACTGTTTCGAGTGATCGAATGGGGAGGCATGGAGGCATTTTGGTATTGTGATCATTGATGGTAAATGCATCTGACTCTCCGTCCAATGCAGCTTTGTTTGCGTACTAAAATATTGTACATTCTGTATTCCCTTACATTCGCGCCACGGGTTCTGAAATATGGGTCTACGTCAATTTACGAAACATACAGTTAAATCAACTGATGGAATTCCTGGGAATACTTAATCAAATCGACCCCTTCTCCATCTTCAATCTCAACTCCAACGTCATCTCTCACAAGTTCCCTGATTCGTGAAAGGGTTTCACGATCAATGACATGACCTTCAATATCAGCCACGGTTTTACTGAAAACAATTCGGAGCTGGGATGAGGGCTGCCAAGCTATTTCTTCGTTTGAATTACCATTAGGTGCACGAGGAATAATCGACGGGATTTTTGACCAATCAACATTCCTGAAAGAGCTTAAAGAATAGGTGACTTGGAAGACGCGAAGACGAGGAAGGGAGTATCGTAGTTTTGGGTGAAACCTTGCAAGGGAGGACGAGAAATCAGGGGAAAAGATGTAGTCCCTCTCATCAAACGAGAAGCGTGTTAGTAATGGTGTAAGATGAAGAAGGTTCGACAGCCTTTTCATATCCTTCCGCAAATAGGCCCTACTGCGAACGGTAAGGTCCTTCAACTGGCATGCAGAACGTTCTAGGAACGTTTGGTCAACCAAACCAGGTCCATAGGAGAGCTTCTCTAAAACAGGACAAGTCATGAAGTTCAAGAATGTCCCTGGATCATCATTGCAAATAAGTGTTTTGAGTGACTTGTGTGTAATGTGGGTTGAGGGGGGATGGCGGAATTCATCGTCTGTTTCAACCTTGATTTTGAAATGTTGCATCTGGGGCACCTCCTCGAGGAGTGTTAAGGCCGACCGTAAAAAAATGGGTGATGTTTCAACGAAAGTGAGATTATCTCGACGAATGCCAATATCCCAGAAGTTGATATTCTGTAACGAGACATGGCTAGGACTTGCTATCCCATCAAGCTTAAATTCGTAGTTTTCAACGGGTTGATCATCATCCCATGTCGATTCACGAAAGGTGACATCAATGAAAAGCTTTTCAAGAATGATGACCGAGTCGTTGGTCGTGGCACTAGGCAATGCCGGAATTGACTCGGACGTTTGCCAGAATTGTTCAATTTGCGGGCCAGAAAGGGATAGGTGTAATACCCTCATTCGAGGCATATGAGACTTGAGCGTGTCAATTATCTCGTCGACGGCTTTCCAAACGATTGATGGACGTGGGATTTCATGTTCATAATGCATGTTGTCAGGTAAGAACACGCATACGTAGAGTGGGAGCTGGCTAGATCGGTTGAGCCAATATTCGGACAGCATTCTACTGTGACCCATGGGCTGACAAGGCGTGGCATAGAGCCATATGACGTTCCAAAATTGAGGTGTAGACCATACAATCCGACGCCAATATCGACAAACGGAACCTAAGAGAAACGGAATTGGTCGCAAGGCATGCTGTTTCCTGACTATGGGCGTGACGTCGAAGACATCTAACGATGGAGGCGGGGATAAATATAAGAAGATGGACGTTGCCAATTCTACAGGAAGACGCTGAAGCGGATCGTATCGATGATTGACCTCTTCAAGAAACCTGCTAAGCTGCTCCAAGGCGTCGTCTTGGCCACGTTTCGTTTCGACAACGTTCTTGTTCAACTCCTGCACCCTCAAGCAAATAGAGCAGCTGGAGCTCGGGCTTGGGCCCTGCTCGGTGTGGGTACATGGGATCAACTTGACTGGAAAGCAGGCGTCATCTACGTTGGCCATCCGTAGTTGACTTGGAAGTTATGTAAAAGGGGGCTTGATCATGAACGTTTGAACAGTAACTGAACTTGAAATGGTAACTCCGAACATACTCGCGCTTTACCTTCAAGGCCACTAATTTCAAAAGTAGGCGAGAACTCTCCAGCAGAACACTACAATGCCGGACAGGTCATGGCTATACAAGATAGTTCAGGAAGAACTTTAATCTAGAAGGGGCAACCAATATTACTTTGTAAAAAAAATGTAATCTATATTCTGTATGTCGTGCCACGACCTCTGAAATAAGGTTTCACGTATCCGCTAACGAAGCATACAATTAATTCAACTCGTGGAGTTCCTGCAAATACTCAATCAAATCGACCCCTTCTCTATCTTCGATCTCAACTTTAACTCCACTTCGAATCAGTTCCATGATTCGTAGGAGGTATTCATGGCAAATAAAATGTGGTCCATTGAAGAGAGCAATATAATTCACGGTTTGATCGAAAACGACTCGGAGGTGAGTTGAGGGCTGCCAAACCACTTCCTCGTTTGAATCACCATCAAATACACCAGGGATAATCGACAGCATTGCTGACCAATCGAAATCCTTGACATACAGATCAGAATAATAAGTGATTTGGAAAACGCGAAGACGAGGAAGGAGGTATTGTAGTTTTGGGTGGAACCTTGCAAGGGAGGTCAAGGCATCAGCGGAAAGGGTGGAGTTGCTCTCATCAAACGAGAGGCGAGTTAGTAATGGTGTAAGATGAAGCAGGCTCGACAAGTTTTCCATATCATTTCGCACATAGATCGAACTACCAATGGTAAGGCCCTTCAACTGGCATGCAGAGCGTTCCAGGAATGCTTGGTTAACCAAACCGGGTCCATAGGAGAGCTTCTCTAACATAGGACAAGTCACGAAGTTCAAGAATGTTTCCGAATAGTCATTGCAGACAAGGCTTTTGAGTGAGGTGTGTGTAACGTGGATTGAGGGGACTTGATCGTCTATTTCAACGTTGAGTTTGAAATTTTGCATCTGGGGCACCTCTCCAAGGAGTTTTAAGGCCGACCGTATAAAAATGGATGATGTTTCAACGGAAGTGAGATTATCCCGATGAATGCCAATATCCCAGAAGTTAATATTCTGTAACGAGACATGGCTAGGGCTTGCTATCCCATCAAGCTTAAACCCGTAGCTACGGTAGTTTTGCTCGCCTAGATATTCTTCTCCTGCTGTCAATTCACGGAAGGTGACATTAATAAAAAGCCTCTCAAGGATGAGGACCGAGTCGTCGGTCGTGGCAGTAGGCGATTTCGGAATGAACGTTTTCCCAAATTGTTCAATTTGCGAGCCAGATAGGGATAAGTGTAATACCCTCATTCGAGGGATATGAGACTGCAGCGCGTCAACGACCTCGTCGAAGGATTCCCAGATGATTGGTGGACATTGGGAAAATGGGATTTGATGTTCATAGGATGTGTTCTCAGGTATGAACATGCAGACGTAAAGTGGGAGTTGGCTAGATCGAGTGAGCCAATAATCGGACAGCATTCTACCGCGTCCCACTGGCTGCCAAGCTGTGACGTAGAGCCATATGACGTTCCAAAATTGAGGTGTAGACCATACGATCCGACGCCAATATCGACAAACGGAACCTAAGAGAAACGGAATTGGTTGCAAGGCATGCTGTTTCCTGACTATGAGAGCGGTATCGAAGACGTCTAGCGATGGAGGCGGAGATAAATATAAGAAGATGGATGTGGCCAATTCTACAGGAAGGCGATGAAGCGGATCGTATCGACTGTTGACCTCTTCAAGAAACGTGCTAAGCTGCTCCAAGGCGTCGTCTTGGGCACGTTTCGTCTCGACGACGCTTCTATTCAACTCCTGCACCCTCAAGCAAATAGAGCAGCTGGAGCTTGGGCTTGTACCTTGCTCGGTGTGGGTACATGGGATCAACTTGACGTTCGCCATCGACTCCTTACTCGGAAGTTATAACTGGGCTTTACTTAAGTAGTAACCCTAACCTTAATTTACATCTATTTATACTTGCCAATATCCTATATGGAGAGATATGCCACCACTTTGGCACCTCCCAGACATAGAAAGCACGTTGTAAACGTGGTAAATTGTCGTGTGCCCCAATTTTTTGGTGCAGCGTAACGGTTCTTGAATAGCTCCGCAACGAGGAACACGTTTTTAGCCATGACATCTCCAAATACTACCTTGCTTTCCGATTTGTTCTCTCAAGAATACAATGACGACCGACCAGCCTCTGTACCTCCTACTACGGACGGATCAACCCGCACCTCATATATATTGGCACAAGCTGTGGACGACAGCCGTCCTGCATCTATTCCCCCTACAATGATGTCCAAACATTCCCACAGACACATCATTCGTCCTGCCAGTGGATTAAGCAGAGCGTCATCCAGAGATAGGGGAAGCGGAGCGACCTCATTAGACTTGATGGATGTCCTGCAGAGGTCCGAGTCTTCAGTCGTGAAAACTAGGAATGGAAGCGTCCTGTCGAGGGGCTTAATTTTGAAGACGGATCACTATCCTTCTGGTCTGTGGCGTCGCATCCACTTCTCCATAGATCTGACCTCTTACTTAATTGGCTCGTAACAGGAAGAGCACTTGATCTTGACCTTAATGTGCATGGTGCACCTAACTTTCGATCTTCAAGACAAGGAGATCTCAATGTGTTCGGTGCTGCACAACCACGTACTCAGGGATTGAGGGCCATCCTGTCTATACTTCGCGCTAGACCCAATATTTCAAGTTCTGCGCACGTTGTTTGGTTTTCTACTCGTGAGGAACCAATAGGTTTGTATCTTATTTCCTGTTCGGGCCTTCTTCAGTTCGAATTCAACGTTCTAAATTCGAATTCCAGTCTATATCTCTGGACGGCCATTTGTTCTCCGAGACGCCTCAGAACCGCGTAGTACTCTTCCACTTTCCGATCGTGCGGAAAATCTCGAGGCTATCGAAATGCGCTTAAAGAATGACATATTGACAGAGGCAGTAAGGTGTGCTACCATTCAATGATATGTGATCGGAATCTTGGATTGAATACTGCTTCGGTTAGATACGGAGGTGTGGTACTCACTCATAACGAAGTTGGTAAGCGATGGCTGTTGTTTATGATGCGTGATATACTCAAACGATGCGCGATTACAGCGGCAGATTGCGGAGAAGGCGCGATTCTACCTACTTGGACGGCTGTCGATAATGGTAACGTCAAGACTTCTAGTGAGCTTTGGGGCTACATGAAAAAAGAAGGCTGGAATGTAGATGTAAGTACAATTCACATCCTCTCGATAATCGACTCAATTTTAATCTTAGTATAACCGGTGAGATCTTGTGAATGCTACCCTCGATCAGAACATGATGCCAAATGTCAGTATACCAATTTCACCAGACCGTCCAATAGAAGTGAGTTTTTAATAGTTCGCGCCAGCTTCACCTAACAATCTTATTATAGGATAACTACCTAGATGCATACCTCCAGGTTATTCGTGAGTCGGATCCAACCAAGACGGCACTAGTTTTCTCTTGTGGTATGGGTGCTGTTCGAACCACCTTTGCAATGGTTGCTGCGTCCTTGGTCAGGCGCAAACAAATCATTGCAAACGGTGGACCAGATCCTTATTCTTTGAAAACTCCTGGTGGTATCATTTCTCTATCATCCGGTACTCCAGGAACAAATACGGTATGTGATGCATTATATGTTGTCTGCACGATATCATTTGAAATTGAACACCCAGCCGACGAGTATTCACGCGGAAAACAAAATTTTGCAGTCTCTTGAACAAGCGAACGCTCAACAAGAACTCAGTAAATCATTGCTCAGATTAACTTATTTGCTCCAAAAATGTAAACAGCTTTCTCTTTCGACTTGTGTCATATGTGTCACTTACACGCTTAAAACAGGTCTGCAAGATAGAAATACTCAATCTGCTCTTGAGCTTTTGATGTCCCAACCTACCCTCCTTGAAAATCTTCGGAAGGCTTACATGGGAAACTATGGGGTGATTCTCAGCTTGTTAGGCTGCCTAGATCGTGGTCTTCAGGCAAAGAAACTTGTAGATAGAGTGATCGATGCTAGTATGTCTCTCGTTTTGCGTTTTCTCACTTCTGTTCTGACCTCTGAATAGATAGCCAGGTTGTAAATTTGCGGGAAGATATACTGATGTATCGCTTGAAGTATGCTCTTACGAGTATGGACGATACAACAGGCGAAGGATACTTGAACAAAGCTGGGAAGGCATTGGAGAAGTAGTAAGTATAATATTACTTTCGTTTGAGCTGCATATTTAAACGCATTTCCGAAGCTTTTTCATGATTGCATTTGCAAGCTTTGTCGAGGAATCCGATGTTAAATTCAGTCAAAGCTTTTCAAGTTGGTTGAAGGCAAGGACGGAAATTTGGAAGTGAGTGTGGATTGCGAGATTCGATCTACATGTTTATCAACCTCATTTAGCCAAGTAACCTTCCTTCGAAAACAGCACGGATCGCGTTTGAATGTATTTGCTCCAGTGAATGACTTATCGACATTGTCCAAGTCCGGATCAGCAATCAGGTCATTATTACCTGGAAGGAAGAACGACGTTGCTATTTTTGGTGGTCAGATTTTCGGAGACGAATATTCAGACCATGTCGTTAAGGTTCGTGAGCTTGTGTAACACCGAAACCTTTGCTTCATAGATTTCATAGAACCGAAGTGGTATCATCTTACGCGAGAGGTGTGTTTATCCCTTTTTCGTCAATAGGATTTTTCTCTCATTCACCCTCCTCTCAGTACATTGCTGAAATCAGACCAATGGCTCAGAGAGTCCCAGCAACAGGAAACTGAAATCCGAGGGGCTGTAAATTTCCGCCAAATTCCAGGCACCGACATTTATGCCCTGGGACAACCCACTATTGAAGCGATAGACGATGTCCTGGCAAGGATACGAAAGAACCACCCACATGCTTCCAAGATTGTCTGGATCACGCTTAGAGAAGAACCTATCGTGTATATCAATGGGACGCCACATTGCTTAAGGAGAGAGAATTATTCGTTGAGGAACATGAAAGATTATGGCGGGATATCGGCATCTAGATTGGAGATATTGGAGGAGAGATTAAGAGATGATGTAATTTCAGAGCTGGACACGTTTGGTGGCAGGTTCGTTTTCTCGTTCGGTTTTGTTTTGTTTCTTCTGATGGGCATAAAGCATTCTTTTGCATACAGAGACAATGGACGGTACAGTAGTTCCTGTGTGGGAGGAGGTGAGGGTAGAGGATGTATCCGTGTTGAAGGATATCATGGCAGCACGAATTGAAGGGGATGTTTCGCTCCAATATAATCGGATCCCTATTACAGCAGAGAAGCCGCCAGATTACACCGATCTTAAGGACTTTATTGAAATCGTACTGCGGACTCCACCAAATACGCCGATCGTGGTCAATTGCCAACTTGGCCGCGGGAGAAGTACGCTAGCTTCAATAATACTTGTTCTCCTCAGGGAATGGCTTCTGGTCCACCAGGCCATTGCCCCAGGTACACCTCGCATTACCCGGTCTTTATCGACCTCGACGATCTTGATGGAACCCGTTAAGACTTCACAAGATAGGAATTCGTACCAGGTCATCAACAGTACGTTAATTTTTATTCGGGATTTTCAGAGAATACTAAGGAATGTTTCCAGACCTACTCAGAGTCATCCGCAAAGGCCCGATGGTTAAGCGTGTTGTCGACGACGCCATTGACTTGTGCTCTAGAGTGGTCAACCTTCGAGATTCCATTGAAGACCAGCGTCTTCGGGCAGAGGAAGCGACTGATGAGAGGAGCAAGAAATTGCATACCACGAAAGCCCAGCAGTATCTCAGACGGTACTTCGAGTTGATCGTATTCGAGGCATATCTCCACTCTACAGAACCAGACACGTGGCAATCGTATGAGAACGAGAATTTTGAGACGTTCGTGAAGAACCGTCCAGGTATGGCTTATCACCCATCTTCATCTTTCCCTGCTGATGGACTTGTTCCTGCTCCAGTTATTAAAACCTTTGAAAAGGAACTGCATGGCGGACTCGACGCATTGAAACCTCTTAGACGGACAGATGAAATTAGCGGCGTCGCTGATCCAGATGAAGTTACCCGAATTGTTGTTGGTCGGTCTGGTAGTATTTTGTCAGCATCAACTATCATCAAATCCGACTTCTTCTCCAACCTTCAAAAGATGACATTACCCGAGTAAGTTTTGTCGGGAACAATTCAGTAAAGTATCGGTTTTAATTTGTTTGACCATCGTAGACGCATCGAAGGAGCACCAAACTTCCGTAGAGTACCCATGACTCTAAAACGTGTCACATCAGGGTCGTCTTCCCCTGCATCATCGCCTGTTGATCGTGCAGATTTTGTTGTGGAAGAAGCTGCAAAGATGGTATGTGGGAGGTAGGTCATTCTGTCCAATTATTGTTTTCATCTCTCACTCGATGCAGTGGCATGCCTACATTGGAAGGGTATGTCGGAATGATTCACGAACCATCTAAATTTTTAATTCCATCGAATGAATAGATTGAAGCGTGCACTGGAGCGTGTCGACGCAGGCCCAGGAGGATCCAATATGGTATATTGGACATCACTCCGCGAGGTCGGGCTGATTCTCCCAGCAATCTGCACACACACTCATCTCGTTTTCCTTAGGAACCCGTGATCTATGTAGCTGGGCGGCCTCATGTTCTTCGGCTTGATAATCGTCCATTGGAGAACGTCGAGCACGTTTATAGTCCGTTCGTGTGATGCACCAGCTTCTAAATTGTTTTTACAGAGCGACGGGAGTTACCACCGCTGTGGTTGAAGCAATAGAAAATAATTTAAAGAAGGATATTTTACGTGAACTCCGTCAAGGCGGAGGCCGGGTCCTTCTACATGATGAAGTGGAAGAACGACCTGGCATCTTTTCTATCATTCCCATTTGGGAAGTTGTAGCGGAAGAAGACATCATGACGCCAAGAGATGCGTTCAACTTAATCATTAAGCAAGGCTATCGTGTACGTTTCCACCTTTCTTTCTTGTTTGTGCCTAAAGTTATTTTCCTGCAGATCGACTATGACCGAGTTGCAATTGTTAGTTGATTTCCATTCTCTATCAGACCAAATCTAATTAAGGACGTCTTCTGTAGACAGATGAACAAGCTCCACTCCCCGTCGCACTTTCCCAATTGCTTGACAGAGTTAAATCAGGGCTCACACAAGCCGGAGATTTTATCTTTAACTGTCAGATGGGTAGAGGAAGGACGACGACAGGTATGATTACAGCATGTCTAATTTCATCCACCATGAATTGGCAAGCCGAGATGGATGGCATAGTAGCGGAAGATGAAATGGAGCTCAGTTTATATGATTCTATGGATGGGCCCTCAGAGGAAGAGGTGTATCTTTCTGGTGTGTATTTCAATTGGGTTCCAGCGTACATGTTGCATTCATGACTCTATCTCCCCCCCTCTACATTGCAGGAGAATACAAGACGATCCTACAGCTTGTTGGCGTGCTTTCCCATGGAAAGATCGCGAAACTGCTGACAGACTATGCCATTGATCTCATGCAAGATGTCCAGAATTTGCGCAAAGCCATTTATGAGTAAGGCCGAAAACTCTTCCCTGCATTCCACAAACTGACGATTTGATTCAGTTACAAACTCAAAGTCGAGGCATGTGAGAAGGGTACTTTGAAAGAACGCAAACTGAGGAACATCACCGTCAACTACTTGTAAGCGTACCGGAGTCATTTCTTTTCTTCGTTTCAAGAAATAACCCTCCTTCAAACAGATATCGCTATGGGACTCTTATTGTTTTCGCCAATTATCTGATCGAAATGCGAGAAGGGCAAGACAAGACGGAAGTGACATTCCCAGAATGGTTGCATGAACATCGGGAGATCACCAAAATCCTAGCAAGAAGGTCGCTGGATTAGGTTGGGAAATGCGAAATACTCATCTTCAGAAGCATCTATACATTTAGACTGCGTTATTTGATACCAGGTACAAACTTAGACACTATCTAGACACTTATCTAGATCTCCTCGTAATTCATTCAAGCTAGCTTAGAATTAGCTGAGTAATGCAAAATCGGAGCCCTTTCTTCAAGTTTTGTAGCACTTTACAATAATATTGCTGATTAATAACTTGAAATAGGAAACCTGTGCAAGCTTCAAATCATTGATCCCAATTACGCACACCGAACAGGGTAGTTGCTGGAGAGGTAACGCCATCCTGGGCGACCTCAATTTCGTGTGGCTCTACGTCACGGCTTGCTAGGAAAATTCCACCGCACAATGCGACCGTCAATCGTTCTTTCCTTCCCCACGGTGTTCTGATAACAGTAAAATACAGCAGTATAGTGTCATCGTTATGTTACATGACATAGGTCAGTCAACTCTGTGTCAATTGCGAGATACCTCCATGCCTCCCCATTCGATTACCCGAAACAGTGTCTTGTCCAAAGTACGTTCAACATCGACCCCTACCACATCAATCCAGTATGAAACATCTTGTTCTGCCCGTGCTTGTGCTATTGACCAGGCCTCCAGATCAGCCTCCTTGACACCTTGAAAGACCATGAAAATTCGTGTGACCACATCCGGGATAGGAGAAACATGGAGCATTGCAGCTTGCTCATATGACGCTTGAGGGAGGAATCTTAGAGCGACGTACGTATGCTTCAACAAAGCAGGGAGCCAGTACCTGTTATTCATGGACGTTAAAAATAAGATCCCCGAAAGAGCGAGAAAACTTGCGTGATAAAGGAGGATCTAGCCTCCGTATGTAATCCAAAAGCCTTCAATGCTGCATCAAGGTAAGGAGTTACTTTTTCGACACAAATGACAACGGCCGTTTTGTCGTCAATAACAGGACTACTGGGGTCGAAAGCCTTTACACCCTGTTCTATAATATGTCCAAGTCGAGGAGTTGCAGGAGGAGATGAGAGAAGTGGTGAATTTGTACTGTAGGAGATGGTCAGTGTGTTCAAAGTCAACGTGAGTTTAGTTGATTTAACGTACAGAGCTTCCCAGAAAAGGTAGGCAGTTTCTAATCCAGTGGACGACTCAGTCAAATTGCCATTCGGGTGTACATGTACATTCCAAGTGACCTTCTCAAATGACTGGAAATCACATTTGATGGGTACAACGGGATAAATGGCAGATAGACTCCATTGTGGAATGAGAGATAATTCAATAGAAGCTTCGATGGGCTCTGGCGACAGTAGGTATATGATCGGCTTGCCTCCCCGGAGCGCCAGGACAAGATGAATTGTGGATTCCTTCTGGATGTTACATTCTTTAAGAGTTCTGCTGTCTGCCAATTGTTTACCCTCAAAAATCAGACGTATATCTCTAACAGGTGTGTTGGCCATAACTGAGAGCCTTTCTTTGACACTCTCCACGGTGTCGTGTGACTCGACGTCAACCATAATGGTCTTGTTTGTGACAGTTCTGACGAAGACTTGCATTGACCCGTCGGCTCGAATCCCCACCTACAGATGTTGTAATAATAATTCGGATGATAAATTTTTGACAAACATTTTGTCCAGTTCTCTCTTTAGACATGACCACCAGTTCGGTGATGGAATCGACAACACCCTCCCAAACTTCATGGTAAATTTCTGTCAGTTGCCCCTTGCAAATCTTCAAATCTTCAGTATAGAGTGTAAGGTCATGGTTCATAGGTAAGTTCGGAAACATCCTTAGACATAGTTGTATGGTAGCCTGTCAACGTGACGAAGCATTGATGACCCAAAAATGTGCAAAGGTTCGATTGAAGGTTACCTGGTAACTTGCATACCGAGGACCCAGCTTGCGCTGTTGTCCATAAATATAGATCATCGACATAGGAAGTACAGGGAGTGTTGACATAGATCTAAAGGTTCGTTGAAGAAGAAGTTGAGTGAGCGGTCAAGTTATCACCAAGTTCAAACTCCGGTCAACTAATCAAATTCCGAATCTTCAATTTGAATGTACCTCCATGCCACCCCACTCAATAACGCGAAAAAGTCCCTTGTCTAAAGTACGTTCAATATCGATCCCAACGACGTTAACCCAAAACGAAACGTGTTGTTCTGCTCGTGCTCCAGCCACCGACCAAGATTCCAAGTCGGATTCTCTGATGCCTTGAAAGACCATGAAAATACGGGTGACAACATCCGGAATAGGAGAAATATTGAGCATTGCGGCTTGCTCATATGACGCTTGTGGGAGGAATCTGAGTGCAACATATGTATGCTTCAATAGATCAGGTAGCCAGTACCTGACATTCATGAGCGTTAGAAACACGGAAGAGATACGAAGAGCACAAGAACTTGCGTGATGAAAGAAGATCTAGCCTCTGTATGTAGTCCCAAAGCCTTCAAGGCAGTGTCGAGATAAGGAGTTATCCGTTCGACACGAATGAGGACAGCGTTTTTATCATTGATAACGACATTCGTAGGATCAAATGCGTCAATACTAGGTTCCGCAATTGGCTTCAATCTGGGAGTTGCAGGTGGAGAAGACGGAAATGGATTTGCGCTGTAGAGGGTTGTTAAAATGGTTTAAGGCTTAGCGTCAACTAATACAACATACAGAGCTTCCCAGAAGAGGAATGCAGTTTCGATCCCTGTGGATAACTCGGTCAACTCCCCATTTGGGTGGACCTGTACCCTCCATGCAACTCTCTGCAACGATTGAGAAGAGGCAGGTTTAATAGGCACAACAGGATAAATCGCGGATAGACTCCATTGGCGAATTAATGATAATTCAACAGAAGCTTCGAATGTGCTGGGAGCCAGGAGATATATGATCGGCTTTCTAACAAGGGGCGGCCGTCTTATAGGCCGCCTTGTAACCAAGTCTATTGTCGAATCCTCTGGAATGTTATAATCAGAGAGTGTCCGCCCATCTTCCAGTTCTTCACCAGCAAAGACCAGTCTCTGCTGATCCGGCGGTTTGCCTACTTGGTCTTGAATCGACTCCTTGAAGTTATACACAGTATTGGCAATCTCTGCCTCTACCGCAATGCGTCTTCGAGTCGAAGTTTTGATAAAGACGCGCATTAGTGTGAGTCAGTTCTAAGGGAACATTCGGCTACTAGGGATGCCCGGCTAGATTCTGATATCATCATGTGAGCTTAGCCCTCAGCTCTTGACTTATGATAAACATCACTAACAAGCTGAGACTCAGATACTTGGCCGAGCATGTCTTTTCAGACGGTGTTAGTACAGTTATTTCTTCGATTTCACGACTGTGGAATTTTGACGGCACAACCTTCTTTTTGTTTCTTGATTGTGTTGGCCTCAACTGGGGCTGATGGAATGGACATTCCTAATCATTCACTGAGATGAGGAAACAGATTAGACTGTGGATGCATGAACGTGTCGCTCTTTAAGTTTACCTCCTGCGGTGGATGTTGAGTTAAACCTCCCAACGGGGTATCTTTAAATTGCATTCGTTGCTGTCGCGTGCCTAGCCCCGCACCCTTACTTCTCCTATAATAAAGTTAGAATAGTAATAACAACGTGAACTAAAGCATCGTGTAAGTCATAATTAAACCACAAGTTAACCAATTCGTTGCAGACCTGAAAAATACTATGCGTACTCATACTCTATATCAATATACTTCCATACCACCCCACTCGATGACCCGAAACAGGCCTTTATCCAGAGTACGTTCAACATCGATGCCAACTGTATCAACCCAAAATGAAACATCTTGTTCAGCCTGTACGCGTGCAGCAGACCAAGATCCTAAGTCGCATTCTTTGACGCCACGAAAGATCATGAAAATACGGGAGATGACATCAGGAGTAGGAGAAATATTGAGCACTGCAGCTTGTTCGTACGATGCTTGCGGGATGAATCTGA
>JAIUJM010000472.1:0-15575 GCA_026262225.1 Inosperma sp. D86 | reverse complement strand
TAGCTTACTCTAGTGCTGACTAGCTGAATATGACGCTGGTCACGTATTTGCTGACACCTCGCTGGAGGGAGGCCCGCGTGATCCGAAGGCTATCCATTGGTCTTGTATAAACAATCTTTAAAGGCGATAATCGTCGTCATTGTGGCTCTTTTATTAGTATATAATCTTACTCCACAAGGAGCCACAATGACGATACGATTATATACTAACAGAGTCACAATGACGATACGATTATATACTAAAAGAACCACAATGCCAACGATTATACACTACAAAAGCCACAACGACGACGATTATATACTACAAGAGCCACAACGACGACGATTATATACTACAAGAGCCACAATGACGACGATTATATACTACAAGAGCCACAACGACGACGATTATATACTAATAAAAGAGCCACAATGACGACGATTATATACTAATAAAAGGGCCACAATGACGATGATTATATACTAATATATATAATCAGAGCCACCGTACTATGACAGTAAGAAATTCAGATTACATTGCCACAATAGCCCCCATGACGATACAATTATAAGGAAACAGCCTAGACCTTGAAACTATCTTAAGATTGCATTGTAATAATAATATTATGGGCCAAACAATTATAATAGCCTCGAAGGCGTAATTGTAGTAGACAAATGGCTGCCAACGTCAACCCTGGACCATTCGGCCATATTATTGCAATACCTTTCCAGCTCCTGAATCTTCCCTGGGGTAGCTGGGGAATTTCGTATGACATTGATACAAATGCAACTCGACTTGAACCTCCAGATGGATGGTATGCATGGACCAGTATATTTTCAATTTTTGTTTTGATTGTATAGTGTTTAAGAATTTTACAGGTTCGACATACAGACCTTTGATCCGACGGCTAACGTTAATGGGCTTCATTCGTCACCAGTACTCGGATTACCGAGGTGACAATATCTTTGGCGCCACTGCGTGGTTCTCCGCCATCTCGTTAATGCTCATTGACCCACCGATGAAATTGGAGACAACGGTCCAAAGTCTCAAGGTTCACTATTATTCCAATTTACATCTTCTTGATGTAACGGACATGGTTCAAACTGGAGGGTTTTTGTCACCGCGACTTCGTGCACCGGTTCCAGCGAACCTCCTTCCCGGACCTGGTCGCAACATTGTTGGAATAAATGGTGGAGCTCCAGCTCCTCCAGTGAATCTTCGATTGCCAAAATACACACGATTGTCCGTTGCTTCAACCAACACCAACAACTGGCGTACTTGAATATGAAAAGTTCGTCTCTGTTATGATATTTCATATTTTGTACTCATTTCTCTGTCCTTCAAGTGGTTTCGAAATTTTTTTTCGTTATGTGTAATATCAATGACTGAATCAATATATGTGTACCCCCTTGGCGCTAGAAACTGTTTCCTAAGATAACCAACCGCAATGCGCTCCTTTCTCAGCATGTCGTGGTCTAATCAGGCTAGATCGTGACGTGAGTCTTGTTCGGAAAATATGTCAATCGCGTGATGTTTTGATTGATGCGCGTAAATGGCTTATTGCCTTTTCAGGACCTACTGTAACACGAACAATGTTGTTTCAGGTCGTTTCTCGCCTCACTGTGGTATTGTGACAGGTTGCTTTTTTTATATATTAGTAATTTTACCAACATATAAGATAGTGCAAAACACGATGAGGATCGTTGGCACCCACTGGCACTTGGTCCAGAAAAGGAAGTCGACACAAAAAGAAACACGCGAACGACATTGATTTTCAGAACAAGATTCTGACTAAGTGACTGTTCCATAATATTTGTACTTATACGAAATTCATGTAAAAACATAGCTCATGATCCATTCTATCTGTTGTGTTTCAGGTGTGTCATCGGACAAACCTTCTGACTTGCCTTTCGATGAAATTCGATTCTTCAACAATTAAAATAGATAATAAGTGACAAAATGGATACATAAGTAATATAATAGAGTTCAACATTTGATTCACCCAGATGTCCGCTTGCGCTTGCAGGAGCGTAAATTCCTGGTAGCATTAAAATCCTCTTCGTCTTGCGATGACCCTTCTTCTTCTGAAACACTTTCGTCGTCTTCCAGGATCAACATGCGGACGTTGGATTTACTAGATGGGAACCCAAAGGCACAGCCTCGTTTGTACATTTTGTCTCCTTTGGTTCGCCCAAGTTGCATTGGGTCAGATCCCGAAAAATTTTCAGTCGCAAAGAAGAAAGGTATCAGAGGCACGTACCCTTGAAAGCAGGTGGGTTGCTCCTCTTCCTGAGGGAAAATGTCATGTCTCCAAATGCGAGCGACGTCTGCTCCCTGAAATTCACCTTCGAGGACGCCCAGTCGCCTAGCTCAGACATGCCCTCTGCAAACAGGAGATCCAGCTGTCTCTCTACGCTTTCAAATGTGCTATGCTTTGCACCGACAAGGCCCTGAGTTTCTGCCTGACTCTTGTAGTTCAAAAGCGCGAGGGCCTGCTTGATCAAATATCGCCCAGCAACATCCCTCTCAAAGTCGGCTACTGGGGATTCACTCTGTAAAAATACAACCTCGTAGTTGCAACCTAGCCACTTGATGAAGTTGCGGGCAAGGCCACGGACGTACGTGAAATATTCGCGATTGATGACGGACAACGCATTGTAATCCCATTGCTGGTTTTGATCCAGATCGCGCAGACTAGGCTTCTCATCTTCAGAAAGTGTGGGAAACGAATATGTTCGGAAATCCAACACATTTAGTAGGCAACAGAAGTTGCACAATGTGAGGACATCAATAAAGGAGGCCTCTTCGAGGAGGTTTGGGATATGACCTGGGGTGGCACCTGAAACACGTATCAAGACTGACCTGGTCAGCAGTGCTACGACTTACCATGTGATCCAGGGTTGGTGATGAAGTATTTGTAAAAATACTGCATAATCCGTAGGAGCAGGCGTCTTGTTTTGCAGTGATCAACATTCGTCACAACGCTATCTCCAATGAAGCAGTGGACGATCCCAAAAAAAGTATCTTGCAGGTTTGAGGTAGAATAGAAGTGGCCACCCATAACGATGGAATGGTCAGTCGTAAACACCGCGTGAGGCGTGTTTGGCCTCATAATGCTGCCAATAGTCAGTAAACGAGTTGAACGAGTCATCTAGTGTGTCTCACAGTCGGGTGCCAGGAGTCAGGAGGACTGCTTCAGCAAACCAACGTCGATGATCATTTGGGTCAAGTCGGCCTCCATCAGGGCGGCTAGTGTCGAAGTCATCTAGAAATTGGTCGATGCTGGCAAACCCATATTTATCCTGGTTTTCGGAGGGTGAGAAAAGTATCCACCACTTTCCTCCACATTTGACATCGATGAATGTACCGAGGCCGTCACTGTCGATGTGGACCCAGTGCCTTGCTCCACGAGTACCAGCAAGGCCCCAACGCATGTCGCCAGTGGGATAGTCTATATCCGGCTGACAAAACGGCAGTCCTGCAGTCATGTGCCATGCCTCAATCTCGGTGCCAAATGGGGCATCCCCAATACCTCCAACACCACTAAGACTCAGTGGGAATGATAGCGCGTTGAGGATCGGACCACATTCCGCTTCGCTGGCATCCAAGACGTGTTGAAGGGTTCCAATGCAGTGTTGCTTACTGAAGTCATTGTCCTTGACTTCAATTGATTGATCTACGCTAATAGTGAGCATCCTATAACACTTTGATGATTGAACAAACCCTGAAAATGAATCGTTCGGGTTAGATTAGTCAGCCGAAGGCTGAAGCAGACCCTGTGCATCGAAATTTATAGCTTCTGTGGGCATGTCGGTGACGATAATATGTTTAGCACGAAGTATGTGCTGTATTTCTTTCGCCGAAAGCTCATTATATTGATTGTATGACATGACTTGGATGAACGATCGTTCCGGAACAGATGAGTGGCAGGGTTTTCCATCGACCAAACATTGTTCAACGCAAGAGTAGAAGCTGTTGAAACCTATAAGGTCTGATTGAAACTAACAAGTATTAGTGGTCGAGGAGGAAATGACAATCGTCACGGCATACATGAAATTCGGGGACAAAAAGATGCTGTTCACCAGAAGGTGAAAAAAGTCGGCACTGTGAACTTAAAATGCGGTGTCTCTGATTCTCTGCCTGGAATGTTACCTCCAGCTCTTCCTGTATGCCATTGTTAGTGCCAAATGAGTAGTTCATTTACGAGGCTTACCATGTAGATGTCGAGGTCAATCGGTTCCAAATACGTTCCGCCCCATTGCTGCAAATACTTGAGCGCAGAACCCGAAGGCTTCGTTGTACGTGGTTGAGACTGCTTCTTCTTAGAAACAACTAGACATACACATTGGATATGCCCTATGCAAGGAAACAGTTGCTTACCTTGCTGTGTGTGAAGGTGAGGTGACCTTGCTTTGTTGGACATGCGTGTGGAGCGCCGTGGTTCTGAATCACCTGCAGCATGCAATTTTCCTAGACCTTGCTGATGGTTACATGGCTACTCACCGTTGTTGCTGGCAGGAGTTGAGTCTGGTCGTCTGACTTCCAGTCCATCCATATTCACGTCTTCAGAATTGGCGTCGCGATTCAAAGACACAGCTTCCCTCTCATCATCTATATTATTACGGGCTGGGAATAACATAAGTATTTGCTATGCAAGAACACTGATGTCTCTCACCGTCTGCTACAAGTCCGGATATTCCCCCTCCATTATCTTCGTTGTCCATTGGTTCGTCTGCATTGGATGCTTGGAGTGAATTATGTCCTTCAGATATAATCTCTCTTACCGTCATTTCGAAGTTGTGCCACGGGATCAGGGCCCTGTTCATTGTCTTCTCTGTCCATTGGTTCGTCTGGCCCTGGAGTGAGTTAAACCCCTCAGATATAATGGTGATAAAAGCTCTCTTACCATCATTTTGAAGGTGTGCCACGGGATCAGGGTCCCGTTCATACATGATATCATCTTTGTCATGGCCATTGCCTGGGTGCGCAATGAGTACATTAGATAGGAAATATCAATTTGAGCACCTGACGGGCCAGACCCCCCCTTATCGGCGAGCCTACTCATCATCACATCTGATCCCAAACTAACATTCTCGACCATCTCCAAGCCAGCTGCATTCCCTTCTATGGTATGTGTGTCTGCGAAGTGAGGAGAAGCGGCTCGAGTCAACGAGCTGTTATCTAGAGTGCTTGACACTCCTGGCGATTCGGCATGGTCATTATTTTTTTTCCTTAAATTAGCCAGTGGCCAGGCATCGTTGATATTTGTTTCGCCTTCCATAGAAAGCAAGCACAGCGGAGATTGACGAGGTACAGTATCTATCTGACGTTGAAACAGATATGTGCGATCAAAGTGCAATAGGACTTACCAATAACAAAAAAGTCTTGTTCCATCTTAGATACTGTTTCGACTTTGGCCCAGTCAATGTTCCAAAAAAATCGGTGTACTGCGGTCTGTGTTGTGACTTGCCCAGTGGCAATGTCGAGGAGAGTGGCCCACAGGTTTGATTCCATCTCCATGAGAAGAGTAGGCTTGCAATTGCCCAACGCCTTGGAAACCTTAAACATACACGGTAATCGCAATGCGGAGTGAGAGTTGTAATTGTTTACCTTTACCATCTCTTCGTGATCCATGCAACGGGAGAGTATCATTTTGTCAGTTAGAAGCACGAGGGGTGAAAACAGCAAGGACGCGTAGAGGGGATACCGAAGCTTGAACGGTTGGTATTCGGTGAGGAGGGCCTTGGCGTACAGGGTCGCCTGCTCAATGTTAAAGGCGGGTTGCCTATTCATAGCTTGTGAGTGTAATTCAAATGTTTTCATTCACACGCACTCATGTTCAGTGCCAAGCGGCAGGTCGGGCAAGGACTGATATTGTTATTGACACACTATCCCATCACAGAGTGTATACTTACCAGTAATGCTCCATTACTATACCCGGATAATAGAAATGAAAGGTGCAATGCTGCCAGCTGTATATTGAACAACATCTTAAACCCTTTAGCCTTTTTGTCCAAGTTGTACAAATCGCAAAAAAGCTTGATTCGAATATTGGGGTCAGCAGATCCGTGCGGAGACCGGAAGTTTGTTGATTCAGGATTGTCCCACGAAATGTCTGCATCGTAGATAGAAAAGAAGAGCTCTCTGCCTGTTTTAAGGTTGAGGACCCAGTCCACGATTGGCCAGTTCTGGTAAAAAAATATCTCAGCATGTGTGGGTATTGTAGGTGTCTGGTTATTACCCTCTGCTGTGATGTAACACCAATGGATGACAGCCGTGGGTAGCGAGGGTTGCGAGAGGATGTTGGGGTCTTTGTGACCCAATGAAGTACGTCGACCAATCGATACATGCATAGGACGTGGCAGAGCTGGAGACGCGTGGGTCTGCCGACAGTTGCCATCGTGCTTGGCATCTCCGTCGCATTAGTTCCAACTATTGAGAGGGCCTGGCGAAGATCAGAGGCATCTGCGTTGTAGGGCTGCTCCAGCACCGCATTAAAATCTTCGAGTGCCTTGAAGAATGGCTGACACTGAATGTGAGCATCGAGTTTGGTTTGGTACAAGGATATTTTGCATACCGTGAGCCACATATCCCCGACTACATTCTTGTCCAGCTCAATAAGGAAGTCCGTGTTCCAGGGAAAGGTTGATAAGACCGCCGAGTTTTGAAGCAGCATGACGGAGCAAGACAAAGGGGACGTTGACAATGGATATTAATAAATTCGTCAGTGATTATATAACGGTGGCTGTAAAGCAACTCAAATTTTTTTTGCTTTACAGCCACATGTGTCCGAAATTGGTATTTGAGCTTGTTCCAGCGAACATGTCTCCAATTTTCTATGTCACGCTGAACTTTTTTGCAAATATGGCTGTGTATAATTTACAAGACCTGTGCGTTACACTTTAAAAGCTTAGATAAAGGGACGTTGATATTGTTTCAAGTTGGCATGCATTACAAGGACTTGGAAACACGTAGAAACATATCACCATCAATGGTGTCCATGATGTAGTGAAGGCGTGTAGAATCCGAATTGAAAACAGGGCACAGGAGTGCCCCGCGGACAACATAATCCATTAAGACGAATGATGACTCCCGAGCTTCCTCGCAAATTTGGCAGTTGTCCCAGACTGTATATGGCCTCCATTTGCTTCGTGTGAAGGTGTGAACCAGCGCCATATCGACGATTCTTCCATAAGGCAGTCGGCATCGTAATAATGAACGGACGCGCACCACGGTAGTGCCTGGCTCGTTATCATTTATGATGACACAGTCATATCGTTCTCGATTATGAAAATCCGGGTTACAACGCAAAATATCCCGAGCTTCTGTCCAGTCCTCCATAGACTGATATGTGATTGTGAGACATTTGAAAAGTTGTATCTGCAAAGATCACACATAAGAGAATACAACACTAAGCTTGAGCTGAACATACGTAAATCAGGTCTTCATAAAGTGGAGCATCTTCAGGAAACCAATGGGTGAGAAAAGAGCGAAGGCGGTCATCAAAGGCCAAAAAATCGCGGTTAGTCGGTGCAAAAGTTTTTTCGAGGTCTCGAGAGTGTACTAGTCTACCACTTGGTGAGCCAAAAGTCCAGTGCTGATCAGGACCATGCAATCTGGGCCCAGGATTTCCTACATCACGATTTTCTGAGTCAGTCGCATCTGCTTGAGATGGCAACGTTCTTGCTTTCTTGTCATTGTCGATAGCCATGCGGATGAGGGCGATCACCTCTTGGTTTTCATCAATTCTTACCATCTAAGCCACCATTCAAAGTTCAGATTCACAATATTGGGACAGATTCACACACCTGCTTTTCCGCTTGTTTCATGTTCGTCTGTGCAAATGCTTCAGCTGCCTCTTGTTGGAATCCCTCTCCAGGACGTGTAGACGTGTTGTCAGTAGTTCCTTTCTGCAGTATATCGGCAATAATATGAGAGACGTAGTGTTGCTTGAAGAAGTCAAAGTTTTTGCCATATGCTTTGGTTACTTTCTGTGACCGAAATATCATCTGATTTGTTGATCAGGTTAATAGAAAAACGTACTGAGCAATACTTCTCATACTCCTTAATGTATATCTCCAGTTGCGCCAGACGCTTATCAGTCATGCATCGCAACCCGATCATAATACGATAACATTGATAAGCCCGGATACAATGTGTAAGTGGTGAATTTCGTGGAAGGAGCTGTACAATGCAAGGAAGTATGCACTGAACCGAAATAAATTCAGACAAATTTCTCTGTTATGAATACTAAAAAAAATCTACCTTCAAAATGTCATAGAAACTTTGTCCGTCAGTGAACGTAACAGTTGCCACATGGTTGAAATGCTTTAAGGAATTCCATGCAGGAAAATTATGCATGCTATATATCAAGAATTAGATGAATAATTTGCAAATCTCAGTTAAATCAGTGTATGCGATGCCTTACTTTGATGTCAATTGCCCAAGTTCCTTTCTATCTTCCAGCACCTCGAGAAGTAACTCCCAAATATGTTTACCCCATTTTCCGAGATCATCCGAATGTAAAGTGTCATATGATGACGCAAAATAAGGGTCGGAAAACCGAAAGTCCCAGAGAAAATGCTGTAAATTTTGAGTTCCAATAATGTCAAAATTTGGTTTTCAACAACGTACCTTTATGTTATGTAATCCATGGTCCTGCAGAATCTTCTCTTTGGCAGTCTTTGAAGTTGCCCGGGAAGCACGATCGATGACAGTTTGCATGGATTCAGATGTCCGTTGTTCAAACGACCTTGTGATGAGGCGGAGTTCCGACTTGTGTACCAAGCATTTCGGACACGGATAGTTTGCAGTGGCAGCTCGACAAGCACAAAAGTATGAAGCTTCTTCTCCATCTTGTGACGAGATTAGAATTCCGGGGTAAAGGATCCTTATAATATTATCATTACACAGATGGGCTTCTCCGCATCGTGAGCGTTTTCGCAAAGACGCAAAGATTTGGCGAAGAACTTTCTGATAAATCTCGCGCTTAAATTGGGCGAATTCCAATGTCTCAGCAGCTCCGCGATCGCTTGGGTGTGCAGGATCCTCGATCTTGGTGCCGCTGTCAGTATTTCAATGCGGTTTCACTCTTTGGGTCTACTTACAATCGGCATATAGCCCAATAGAATTCCACCACCATTACCTGAGGCATTTCGGATTTTTTTTGGCAGCCAGGCTGCACGAAGAATCATAGGGTATTTCTTGATATGCCGTGTAACCAATCCCTTATCAAGCCAGAAGTGAAGCGGCAGATAACAGTGAGGATAGGGACCATCGTTGGGAAGCATGGACTAGCCGAAGTTCTGTGTTAGTGCCAGCACGGGGGTTAATTGCTCCTTACGTCAACCTTCCACCATGTATCTCCTGTATTTGGTTCATCAATAATACGATCCTCGACTTGCTCAGCGTTACAACAATAGACTTTTCGAACAGAATTCCAGCAGCTGACGGATGCAAGAGATTTGTCTTGAATGAGGGTGAGAATATATTCCCAGGGATCGCGATATTGGAACTCAAATTCTTGTAGCTTTCCTTGGTAGATACCTGAAACCTTACCCCCCTTAAACTAATTGGGCGACTGAGTTGACAGCCAGCTAAAAATACTAAAGCGCTGACCTGTATACCATATTCTCTTGCTTTCGAAAGCGATTGCTGCATATCTTTGTATGTACGAATGGTGAGACGGCTTCCCCCAATAGACCATCCTTCGTTAAAACCAGCTAACTGTTTGTCAACAAGTTCTTGAGAAAGAAGGCCTTTCACAGCTGTTTCTGTGTATTCGAAATCTGCTAGAGTTCGAAATGGTGCCCAAGGTCGACTTTCAGGAGTTGGGGCAAAGGATTTAATTTTCTGAGATGAACCAGAAGAGGTCATATCATTCGACATGAGAGGAATAATCGTCGCAGCGGTATCAACACTGTGTGGGTGGGGTATAATCTTGATATAAACGTCTGGAAGGTGCGGGCCATACACCCTTTCAACCGAACTGGAGGCTAATTACGCATTAGTAGGCAAGATATTTGAAATGATGTTCCATAATATGTACAATTTTCAAGTCCTGTTGCTGCATTGTCTTGGTCACTATTACCGCTGTCTGGATCCTTTAATTCGTGATTAGTGACAAAATATAAATCGGCAAGTTGAATCTCACCTCAAGCTCAACTGAAATAACAGCCTCCTCAGCCTGCTCCTGATTGTGGTCTACAACAGATTGATGCCGTATAGGATTCTGCTGTCTGCTTCGTAACTGCCAGATTATCTTGCAAGCAGCTTGATGCTTGTCAAATCCACGTTTATCCCGGTTTGCCTTGCAATACCTGCAATAGCGATGGGTATTGTTAACCTGGTCTTTCACACTTGTAGTTCGGGTGCGAGGCATGATTGTTTGCGTCTGGATTAGTGGAGCTAATACCCGTTGTCATGTGGGGCTTGTTGAAAACCTCTTAAAGGCAAGTCGAATTTCCCAAAACTCTTCTCATCCTTCCTCTACCACCATTCAGATGGCTCCCTCTGCTCAACAACTTCACTCTCCAGTTCAGAGTCGATCTCAATCTCCTGAGGTTGTCATAAGCGCTGGAACAAGTCCCACAAAATTGGCTGAGGTATGATCATTTTACCACGTTCAACCCCTTATAATATGATCGCACTAGATTTGTCGCCAGTTCCAGCTTGAAAAAAACATGGCTCGGACTGAGGCTCAGAATTTACGACGAAAGCTTGCAGATTTCATAAACCAAGAAGACAATGAAGCCGCAAATTTTGACGCGCTGTCAGCGAAGCGATTTCGGACCAGCAATAATCCGGATGATGACCTTGACACACCAAATGAGGAGACTCAGGTCATTGGTGCTGGTCACCGATTTGTGATGCTTTACTCTCCATGGCTTAGACTCGGAGAAGAAACTTTTAAAGTGCAATATAAGCCCGACTTCGACGAGGCAGAGCGCTTTGAGAACAATGAAAATAAAGTTCAAGGACAGCTTCGGGAAATTAGGAAGGTTTTGGGATCTCAGTTAGCAGATGAAACATCCTCTGAGAAATGGATTGCCAAGGCTGTAAGTTACAATATTTTCGGAGCTCCTCGAATTCTGACAAATGAGTGTTTTTATTAGTTTACGAAGGGAATGGGCACTCAGCGCTCCAATACAGCTACTCGCCTCCGCCGTCAATGTGCTGCACTCTTCGGAGTGTCCGAGTCAGATATGCTTTGTCCTGATGTAAGGAAGGAGAAATTCCGTGCGCGCATTGGATGGGTTGATAATGGCCAAGGATACGGATCCTATTCAAGCGTTGATGTGGAAATTCTCCATAAAGATTATTCTGGTTCGTATGACATTAAAACTGCTTTTCTGAATCCCATTCTGATGTGGGTAAGTTGCTCATGACTTGATCTCAGAAAATAATTGATTAAATGTCATGCAGGTCTTTGTGGCTATTATCCGAGGTCCAACTTCAGCCAAGGAGCTGATGAACGGAATCCAGTCAAATCCAAAAACAGAGACGATGGCTCGAAAGCATGGTATTCGAAACACCACACCAGGAGCCATAGCAGGCACTGTTATATTGGTAGGTGTTGTGCGTTAATTTATTTGCTCATCTGACAAGGTTTTCAGTGTCGCTGGGCACTCTCTGCTGATGAATGTTTACAGAATGTGGGCACTAATACCGGGATCAACTATGGAGGAGACTTTGAAGAATACCTCGAAGTCCTGATGACAGGGTTGCGCAAGAAAAAGAAAAGTATTCTAAATGTCTTCAGGGAGTGGGATCGTGTTATTTTCCCTAACTCAGACTCGAGTTTGGCCAAGCATGATCAGGATTTGAGTACAAGTGGTTTGAAGACAGTCATGATGATGCTCGAAGCCGATGAAGTTGAAGATGAGGAAGACCTATGACTGGACCATTAATTAGATTGCTTAGACTTTGTGTTTGATAGTGTTTTATATATTCTCAAGGTTTCTTAACCTGGGCTAGTCAAAGCAGCAGAATATGATGTCCGTAATATTGACCAAACCCATGATGCAGGTGGTGCCAGCAACCGTGACTCTGATCCATGAACACACAGCTTGTGGGTCATAGTCTGTGAATCCCAAGTTGGTGAGGGTGACGCAGTGTTCATAAAATTCTTGGAACACGCAGAGGCTGAAGCAGGCGTTAGCGAGTGAAGGGAAGTTGAAGATATTCAACCAATCCGTAAGTTATTTTTACATAAGATTGATGCACGTGATTGTATAATTTAATTTATCTTGCCCTCTCGGGATTCGCCTATCTTGAATATTAAGTACCATAAATTTGAACCTGTATGTCCCATTGAAACTGGATATATTGTCTGTGAGTCTGGTAATCGGCATGGGTCACCCTCAGGTAAATCCTCACCCACATGTGGCCGTACCGATTCAGATGTGCCAAACATGACCCTCAATCCCAAGTGTGGGTAATATCCCTGCAGGTTGTCCCTGTGGGTTATTCACAAAAACTCGGAGTCATTGTCATTGACAATGACAAGAGAAATATGATATATTGATTCATTAGTACATGCTACCGTGGCATGCGTGGCACGGTACTCGTCGAGAAATGGGAAGACGCTATGAGAAGGGGCAACTCTGAATCTGACTCCCACGCAATGCAACAGGAGGGTTTCCCCATTTCACTGTGTCTAAAGCATTTCCGTGTTGTTGTGATATGCCTCCTGCTCAAGTGGATAGGCCCTGTTCATACAACTCCACATCATTGTCAGATGCCAACTAGAACTGAACATTTCCTTGTCGATCATGATAATCTTCCTTGTTGATGGTGGACAGGAAGGGGTAAGTACATACTACTATTGCTATGTAAACTGAACTGAACTGAAATTACCCTATCACTAATGATAGTCCTGCCTCCCACTGATGGACAGGACTTGTAAGAGTTGTCAGACGTGATAGGCATCTGATATGTTGACAGAGTAGATGTTTGGAGTACTTATCAGACCTTACCAGATATGATCATGTCCTGAATAGGCTGTCAGCCAAGCCTGATAGGTGCTTACAAGTTCATCAGCTGTCGCAATCACTGATATGGCAACTGGGATTTTTCCGACATGAGGTGAATACTTCTCGTTAGTGATCTCGGAAACTGGGCATAAATCTATCCTTTTGTAATAGGGTGGACTGGACGTCATGTTTCCGCACATTGTGATGCGCCCTGGCTTGTTTCTATATTTCAATACCGTCACCCCGTCATCGACTGAGACAGCTGGTAGAAAAGAGCGAGAGGCTAACCAATAAGAAAGAGCTGAACGATAGCAAATTCAACATATCCTTTTTCTTGCCATGCGACGATACCTCGCGGCTGCGAAATCACTACTGGATAGGGATGTGATTCAGGTGGCGGATTTGCCAGAGCTATATAAGGTGGTGTTGATGTCGGTCTATCTCCGTGGTGAGTCTGCCAGGTGCCCTTCAGTATTGGGAGGGTAATAAATAAGGAATAGAAAGCGGATTAACGAAGATACTCGACCAAACATAATAATGGATTTATCGGAAAGCAAGCCGGACTGTGGAACTAAACCTTGACCCCGTCGACACCACCAAGGCCTTTATATAAACAGTTCCCTATTAAGCGACAAGCAACGTCAAATTAAGACACGTCAAGGACATATCAGCAACCGGCAGAGTCGATCCACATCAAAGGGATGTGTTCTGAATTCTTCGGGGATGCACCTTTGGGCTTGGATTTGCTGTGAATGGGTTACGCTTTAGCGACATTCCGTCCTACTCGGTGGTATACTCGAGTCTTTCCAAGTGAAATTGCTACAACTTGACAATTTATCAGAGCTCTCTCGTACACCCCCATGTAAGTGGAAAATTGTATTATGATGATCTAGATCTGTTACTAATGAACGTCCCTGACAGGGAGCATTCATAATCAATCATGTAAACTCTATTATAAAGTCTTTTAAATGTCGAAGAAAGTTCCTTTGGTTTTGCGAACCTCCAAAATTCGCCTATGCGAAAACCTTACTCTAGGTGGAGATGGAATGGGTTTTATGTTCCCTGAATAAGAAATTGGATATGCATCCGGATCTTCACCAGATCTCCGGTGCTTTCTGGGGCTCTCTGGGGCCGCGTACTGAATCAGACTCCGGTAAGACTATTTCCGAGGACGACCACTGGCTTTGATCGTCGTCCTCATTTTCATGACAATACTGTGCCTTTGAAATGTCACTAGGTTTTTTTCTTTTCTTTTTGAGACATGCAATCAAGAAGGAAATGGTATAACATCTATGGGACTTATCGAGGTAGATCCCCAAGATGACCTAGAGGGATATCAAGCCATCAAATTGCCAAGCTGTGGTCGGCTTATTGCTGGTCTTTGTGGGTGATCAGAGGGAGCGGCTGAAAGCCCAAATGTATCTTGGTAAGTGCTCTGCACATCCTCAACTAGGAAGATGAGTAGTACCTCCGGTGATTGACAAGATTGACAGGGAAGATGGCATTTTCACTGGGGGTCACATATATAAAGACAGAGAATCACTGAAGTGCGGCTCCCAGACTTAGATATTCAAGATGGGCGGTATCTTCAAACTCATCCTATCTGATGTGAAGCTCTCAATCACCGTCCTCTTGGTGTTCCTAGCCATTTGCATCATCAGATATTGCAGAAGTCCCTGGCGAAGGTTACCTCCTGGTCCCTCTGGCCTGCCACTACTTGGAAATATACTCGCTCTGAAAGAAAAGCGCGTCTGGTTAGTTTTCACGAAATGGAGCAAATTATATGGTGGGTGAAATCTTCAATGACGCCACGACCCTTCTATCAACTATGGTTTTAGGACCAATAATGCATGTTAATGTTGTGGGACAGCCGATAATCGTCCTCAACACGCACAAGGTTGCTACAGATTTACTGGAACGCAGGACCGCAATATATGCAGATCGTCCACCGAACATCGTTGCTGTTGACATGATGACCGGAGGGCATGTATTCGCCCTCGCAGGTGCCACCGATGTGTAAGTATCTCACAAGGATCTGTGGAACATCAATGAATCCCCCCCTTCCAGTTGGAAACGGATGCGCAAAGCTGCTCGGGAGGGGTTGAACAAAGGAGTTGTAAAGAAAGACCACCATCCCGTTTTGTTGAAAGAAGCAGTGATTTTGACCTCGGGCCTCATTGTGGATTGTACTCGTTGGAATGACCATATTCGTCGGGCAACTGCATCTGCGATGGTTGCCATGATCTATGATAAAGAACCGTTGGAGTCGACGAAAGATCCAATTATCGCATGGCTTCACGATTTGTTTAACCGACTCCTTAAGGCTTCAATGCCGGGAGAGCATCTTGTAGAATTCTTCACTTGGATGAGGCATATCCCACCAAGGTAGGTGATAATCATCATCACTTTATTTTATTCGTTTTTTGACAAAGACATTTTGGAATAGTTTGGCACCGTGGAAGCGCAAAGCTTTGGAATCTTATAAGAGTGACGAAGCAGTACTCCGTAATTTGTTCGATGGTGTAAGACAACAGATAGTGCGTCGATCTTCAAGGGTTTACCTTGATTTATGTTGACATTCGGCTCACAGGCCGAGGGAAGTGAGAGGCCTAGCTTGACTGC
>JAIUJM010000471.1:0-15579 GCA_026262225.1 Inosperma sp. D86 | reverse complement strand
TCTCGGGCCTTGCTCGGAGAGTCTAGCTACCGTTCCGGTTAAACCGTATTTAGTATCCGGACATTTACTCAGAGCCACAACTGGACTTCTCGGACAAGTTCTCGGAATCACGTCCTCCGCCTTGAAAGAGATCTCCTGATCAGCTGGAGACGATTTGCGTCGATCACCTCGATCGACTCCGAGATCACCTACTAGTTGGATGTTATCTGTGTCAGGACAAACGGCTCTAGATACCATGGCAGTTGCCATGATTCCGATTCATGTTGGGCCGGCGTGCCATACAAGTGGTTTTGCAGATTTCGCTATTGACGGAGTGATTCAAACTCGTCATGTTAAAACTCAGGGGATAATCTGAAGGCGTCCAAATTTAAAATTTTTAGTTGTGCAAACAATCTCGAACTCGAGTAGAAGTATTTTCTAATTCCTTTCATATTCAGATGGGATTTCCAAGTCACGTCTTCGACTCTCATGTTGCATTACTACGAATGGAATTAGTTGTGAATACTATAAGACATGTCCATACCACTTAATATCAATAAAGTTCTGGATCTTCGCAAAGGGGTAGTCCTTCCTAGGTTTAGTATAATACTGCCGTCAATTATGTACACCAATCAGCGTGGTCGACTTTAACGAGTTTTATGAACTCCGGCCGTTGCATGGTGACATATAGTGCGTCATGAACTGCCATACTAATAGTTGTCAGCCGTTCTCAGTTGCTGGGTTTTGACTGATCGGCGATTGAACTTTCCAATGAGCTTAAAATCGACTGGTCCCTGACCATTTGACTTCCAAAGAAATGGGGTAAATATTTAGAGTCCACATCGATCGAGTATTAGGATTTGAATACAAATGGCCTCTTAATCTATTCTCCCTTTAAGTTGACGTCTCGGCTCTGCCAGGGACGAATTATACCATATAAGTTGAAAGATTAGTACCTCGTATGGGGTAATAATGTTCCAAAAAGGTAAATCTCAATTAGATCTGATTTACTTTTGATTCTTGCTTTGTACCACACTATTATTGGTGCAATTGAATTAGGGGCGTAACAATGACAAAGTTGGTAACTCATTATGACAAGATCTGCCGCCATAGACACCGGTACAAGTAGAGTCCAATGGGATCTATTGAACGAGAGATACTGACTCTGCTTCATACAGGGTCCGCTTGCATGCAACCTCATGAGCGGCGCCTGATATCTATAGAAGAACTGCACACAAAAGTGGTTAATGGAGGAATTTTTGTGTTCGCATTTTGAAAAGGCAGTTAGGTGGATGGAAATCGTTCCCATGGTCGTAAATTTCGTCTGTAATACTCTAGTCTGCTCAGGAAGTCTACGTTCTATTCCGTTTGAACTGTATTTAAGATTCAGACAGTTACTCAGGGCCACAACTGGTGTTCTCGGAATCACTTTCTCCGGCTTGAAAGGAAACCGATCGATCGGCTGACAACTTGTGTCGATCACCTCGATCACCTATTAATACCTGTGACGAGTCCAAAGACAGCTCTAGATACCATAGCAGGTGGCTTGATGTCCAACTAATATTGACAGGATTTGATATGTATTGCGCCATACGAGTGAATTACTACGGGGGTGATGCGAACAAGGTCCTCATGACAAGATTCAGGGGTTAATCTGAAGGAGTCCAAAATTCTAGTTGTGTTATTAGCCATATGCATGATGTATCGATCTATGGGTTATTAGACATGAATGATGCGATGTGACATGATGAGATAATGATGGAATTGAGTGATTTAGATAATGCAAGTGGACGTATCTTGAGGCGGGAGATAGATTTCCCGCCAAGATAATCCGGCAAAAAATGCGAATGTACATCTATTGGGGAACCTGGAATTGGATTGCAAACGAGAATGTCGATGAGGGGGAATAAAGCTAGACAGAGAGACAGAGGGTAAGCGTTACGACAATAATGAGAAGGAGGGCCATTCCAGCTTGTTACCACTATGATTAGAAGATAGTTAGTCGAGCTACAGAAAGTGTTAAACGCCGCAGGCCATTCAGGTCACGCGCAAGAGAGCTGGGGCAAGATAATTTCTCGAGTTGACCACGCGACGATCATAGACGGGCAAAGCAAGCAGAGGCATATTGCCAGGTCCAAGTGTGGACTTCAAAGTGGGGATAGTGAATCAGGGCAGATGAGGGGCAGTTCTTGAATGAAGCGTGCTTCGAACAGAATAACGTCAGACGGAGTAGTCAATGAATCGAGAATGCAAACCTTACGATGATCGTAATCTTCACACTACTTGCAACCAGGGCAAATGACCTTTTCAGGTGATGCCTCGCGTGGCTTGGAGAAGTTAGGACACTGCACTCCGAGGCCCTTGAGGCATTTCGTCAAGTGTTCAAACAGCCTATTGCAGACTGGACATTTCGCAGTTCGAGCAGTACACATCTCGGAGTCGTAGCTTCTACTATCATGGTTCGCAGACATTGGATATATATGAAAAGGTGAAAACATGCAAAATCCATTTTGGGTTAAGTTCACGCTGAGTAAACGTGAAAGTCATATGGGTCACCTCCGTTCTGTGGGTCCATTGGCGAGATCCAAAAAGGTGAATGTCGGCGCCGACGCATCTGTGGGCGGCTACAGATACAGAGATCATACCTAAAGATCGTAGATATTACAAATTATTTCCTTGGCGGTTTGCGGTTAAGAATGGAGGCTTACCTTCCTAAAATGGGTGGCCCTGTTTTGCATCAGCGTAGATTTCTTGGAGAGGATTTTGGTCGTGCTGTTTTACCCTGCAAGGGAAAGAAAGAAGAGAGAAAAAATGTACGTGTAAGTCTTAAAAGTTTTTCACCTTTTTTGCCCTGGCGGCACTGTTTCTGTGAATCTACTATCTCTGAAAAGGACGGCCTTATGGCGAAGAAATGTGGGCATTCTGCGGCCACACCATTCATTTTGCACGTAACAACCATCTTTGCTATTTGACGCTCGGCTAGGATTTCGATGAGGTACCATGGTTTTTTAGTGACCATGAAAGTCAGGTTCAAAGAGTCCAAGGATTTTCACGTGACAATAAAGACGCACACACTGTAATTTTCATACCCACCGCGTGTTCATGATCTTAGGCCGCAGGAAATGGTTGCCGTCATGACAGAGAGAGGCGAAGTCAACTCAAAGGCGCTAGCTACATTTGGTGAGCCAGACAGTTATTTCAGGAAGAAATTATGTAATTACAAACGAGGCTCAAGGTTTGTCATTGTTACTCTGTAACTTTTCGACATGATCTTGAAGCCTACTCATGATGTATGATTTTGGGGTGAGGTTTTATCCAATGCCTCGGGTCAACCCAATACCACGAAATGTGGTTGGCCTCATTGGCGGCACGTATGGATCCGACCCAACTTTCGTTCTTTCGTTGAATGGAAAGGAAATCGTAATCCAAGCGCCTCCCGATCCTTCCAGTGGTGCATTAGGGCGTCGGACCGACTTTGACGAATCCAATCCTTTATACGAGTGGTACATGACTGAGCGCTCCCAGAAGATATATGCCCACTACATGGAAATAATTGTATGTATTCATTTATTTCTTTGATCAAGTTGATAATTCTTGTGCGACAGCAATCCCTACTTTCTGAGGTTGGATTTGGAAAAACAAATTGGGCTTATTTAACTTTCAATAATCGAAGAGGATACCAAATTACCCAGAGAAAACGGCGCATTCCAAGGCCAACATGTCCTCCTTGGGGCCCCTTGATCCACGAAAGCGAGGTGGAATATACAGTATATGGTCTTGCAGGCGATCGTCGGGGAATTTGGAAGGGTAAAGAGGTTGGTGAGTGCGCTCGCTGGAACTTGGGTGTGCAATTTAACAAAGCTGGCCTAGACGTTATGGTTGGCTGGGATGAGCGACACATGGATGATGTTGATCGCGCGATGAAAGGGTATCGCTTGCTAGAAGGCTTTGATCTTACTTTTGAATTCTACGGACACCTCATTGGCTCCGACGGCGAGATCAAAGGAATAGTATCAGAAGCAGCCTGGGGAAGGATGATTACTTGTGAGGACTTTTCGCGAGTTCATCAAGCAATAGTGAAGGTGCAAAAGAGAGGACTACTTTACAGAGCAGTGCTCACGAACCGATTTATGGTTGCAAACAACAAGGTCAGACTTCTGGATTTATCTATGATAGACACATCGTGTGTGTCTCGTCCAGATGAGTTGGAGAAGCGAGCTGAAGTGTGGCATTGGAGAGAGTTGTCTCAACTGTTTTACGAGATCAGGTCGATCGGGCCCTATGGTGATTTTCGAATACCGTTCAGTCGATTCGTGACCTCGCATGAAGACTTGCAATGTCTCCCGTTCCTTCCATCTCCCGAATTTCCCTTGGGTGGAATTATGCTATATCCCGACTTCTTCCGCGCTTTCCTTGTCGACCCTTGGCCGGAGTACGTAGACATTTGGGAGAATTTCGGGCCAAATGGTTCAGAGGAAATGGAAGCGCCTCTAAATCGAAAACTCATTTATCGAGACCCACCCCGCCCCGGTATATCTGCTCGAAGAGGACTCGTAGATGACATCGTGCCGGTTACAAGGCTAGTCCAAAGTCGGCACTTGCGGAGGATAACCCGTTATCCTTATCTCTTACCCAAGCACAAACGACTTCTTGTTAATAGATGCGCAGATACTGGTGGAGATTCTGACACTACTGCGTCGTCCTGATTTCTGTGCTCTATGTATACCCTATTACTATGCTTGTATAAGCTATTCAGGCTCACAAAGAGTCACTGTACTAGTTATTTATTGCCAATGACGAGATCTACCTGTATCATTGCACGCGTCTTCCTGTCGATAATACCTCAACAGAGTCTAGTTCAGAAAAGTATCACATGAGTCATTTGAATATGAATTCGTGCAGACAGTTCGATCATACTCGATCAATGCCTTGACGTTACGGCATTTGATACGCGGCAGAAAGTGGACAATCTTCATTGAATTGTGCAAATTCATTTACAACCAAACGGATTCCATATTTGGCATACCCACCATACAAAAACTCCTTTGTTACATCCATTTATCACAGCACAATTGTGCTCGCCAATTTATTGGAGACGGAAATGACAGAATACTATTGTGAGGTCAGGACTCAGAGCGGGGCAGAAGAGTGAATATTCGAATTACGAAACGCTGTCGACACATGTGTTCTTTGACAAGGCTTTAGAATGTTCACATTTGAGTACAAAACGTTCCCATCTTGCCAACCTAGATGCCTAAGCAATCCAAAGCTGCTAGGGTGTAACTATAGTCCATGAGAAAATCGGTTGAGGTCCCCAACAAAACTAAAGGAAAGAATAAAATTTCCTGTGGTGGCTATTACCTTTCAGCGCATCGGCGTTTCCATTACACAGTCAGGTTTTAATTGATTTGCCCAATCAGGTATCAGTAAAGCTATCCGGGACTCCATAGCAATAAATTCCCTAGCCACGGCCTCGAACCCGGTGTAGTAATGAGCGGCCAAGGGACTCTAAGGTTGGTAACTGGTAACACGGGGCTTGGTCAGTCACCTAAAGAGCAAAAAGATTACTAAACTTGTGCGAGTCGAACAGGTGTTGAAACTGGATGCCATCGGTATTGCGGGCCGTATGTCACCCTGAACAAGAAATTTCCATATTCGGACTTCTTCTTGTCCTCAAGCCACTCTCTCCTTAATCCCATTTTGACAATTCGCGAGGTTACTGGCAGGTTAATATCTGCATATATGATGAACTTGATTTCTGTCTTTATGTTGGTTGCTATCTTTGTCCTCCAAATCAATGCCACATCTGTTTTTCTTTACCGCCGCACCGATCCTTATTTTCCATCCAGTCCACCGTCGTGTCCCATTTGCGAAAAGGTAAGGACACTGGATTGTGCGACATTGTTTCCTCTCTTTATTGCCCCATATGCGCCTTTCTTTGCTTATTCAGACATTCCCAAAATCAACCTTCACAGTTTAGAACCCCTAATTTGCTACCAGTGATACTGACGGTTGCATCGGATCCATTCAGGATTATTCGAAGATCAACTCATGTGCTGAAGCTGCACCAGTTTTGGCCAATTTTTCCATGGTTTGTCTCTCACCGATTATGTGAATTAAAGCTGAATTCCTTGTAGATTATATATAATCCAGGGGCTTTCATTGACGTTATCAAGTGTGCCTGCGCGGACACGTTTCAATCAGTGTTTCCTCAATGCGTTGATTGGTACATTCCTACAAATCAGTTTCGTTCGATGCATAATAATTGGTTGTTCTGTCTTTTGGTAGCTTCATCCAGACGGGCCAGGAAAACGTCCTCAGCGTGAACACACAGGATCTTCCAGCCGTCGTTGATGGTATGAGGAAAATCTGTGCGATAGAGAGTACATTGTTAGGTACTGTTCGCAATGGTACAGGCTACCCGGTACCGTCACCAACAGCAACCTCCGGTGGCCTCATCATGAAAGAAAATGAAAACATCAAGAAATTAATTGTAAATTCCTTCGGACTTGTCGTATTGATGGGATTATTTGGATTCTGAAATGGTTGTACATCACTGTCCTTCACGCTATTTATTTGCACGACATCTAACGACTTAAACTTCACGATTTTTAATGACATGGATTGTACTTTTATGTTTCCTTAACCACTGTGATCCGTGGATGACTTATTAGCTGAATCAGGTGACCGCAGTCGATCAGTTAGGATGACTCTATCAATCAGCTTCACTAGCAATGAGTTGCTATTCACGGCACTTGCTCCGCGTTATCATCTCACAAGATAACCGCCACACCTACAGCGTAGTATGAAGGCTCTTTTCTCAGGTCAGCGCCGCCGCAACAGCTCTGCATCACCTCTCCAATCGCCAACAAGGGCTACGGGTACCAGTACAGCAACGGATCCAAATCCGCAACAGCCACATCCTCCAAAGCGGCTGCAGCTCGGGCCTCCCAAACTTTCCAATTACTCAACCCGCGCAGTTGAAAATTCCGCATGGAGCTCTATGGACTTCATGCTTGGTGCTGGAATGGTTATCATCCAACCAGCGACGAAGCGAGTTGTCGTTGTACATGAAACAGAACGTCAGTACTGGTTTTTACCTCGTGGAAGGAAAGATGTTGGGGAGTCACTAGAACAAACAGCGCTGAGGGAGGCCTACGAAGAGGTAACTCGTCCTTCATGATCGGAACTGGTAACTGAGATCGTTTCAGACAGGTTATCGCCCAAGCTTTCTGCCGCTTCTTAACCCAACTCATCAGCCTCTTTCTCCTGAGAAGAGGCTTGACAATTCCGAATGGCGTAACTTAAATACGGAACCTGTATATGTCACAATCACCTCCTGGCATCCCAGGAGGAGAAGAAATGGCATGTTGGAAAGCCATGGAGGAGAATACATCACGATGTGGTATGCTGGACAAATACCTGACCTGGTAGTAAGTTAAATCGTACTATCAAACGAGTCACCAATTCAATGTGTTTCAATGTTTTCGAAGACACCAGAACGGGGTACAGGGATGGCGGACGAACAAAACTATGAGAGTCATCTCCTCAGTTTTGAAGACGCGATGAAATGTCTTGCAGACACTGAGCGACTTGTTCTCGCTTTTACCTGGCAGTTATTCATCGGCACAGAATCTGAACTCAACAAATACGAATCTATAAATTCAAGTGCTTTGCCCACTTCAGCCGACAGTTAACGAGTAGGTTTTGAATATTGCGTTATCTCCTTGTTCCAATGCTTTCTAGTTTCAAATGCACATCGATGACGTCTAATTTCGGGAACTCTGCTCTTCATACCCCATCTCGAAAGACATTTTTACACTACCTACTTGGCCTGTACTTTATTTAGGATGTATGTAAATTATGCTACCTTCGATAAGTGTAACTGTAGTAGATAGCTGGACTTGTAGTTGAACAAAGATCTCCGAGATGTCCGAATGCTTGATATATCTCGAGACTTCAGACAAGTTACATACATCGGTTACAAATTTCAAAAAAAAATCGTTTTCAAATCGTGAATCTGAAAGCTCAATGTAAGTGTTTTTACAGATAGAACTGATCCTATGAATCTGACTCAGGCAGCTATGTTGACTCGGACGCCTTCGGAATTCGCTTTATCGTTGACCTATTTCTTTGGTACATATGCAAGGGATCTGTTCATTTGGCGCACAGATTTACAGACTGTGCTGCGCCCTACATAATATTAGTACATCTCCTAAGGGATGGACATAATGATAGTAGTTAATCCAAATTACATGGAGGTGCGGCAGCATTGCGATTTGATTGCGATGGTACTTAAGTAAGGACTCCAACTCACAGTGGGCCAAATCAAATCGTCGATCTTTATTAATCATCTCGATTTTGTGCTGGTTCAGAGGTAAAATCTCACAGGAAAGCTGGACGGAGTCTGTCCAATCGAGGCAGAGCCGGTATATGACGTAAAGTAGTGATGCTTCTGTGTCATGTAATGTTCAGTGAGCGTGTTCACCTGTAAATTTATGAAAATAAATTTCCAGAGTTTTTGTGCCATCACGAAAAAGAGAAGATTGAAAAGGGTAATCACGATGGAAACGAATTTATGGATGCGAAGGAAATGGGTTGCGGTCCGAGTCAATAATTCATCAGAATTTAGGCATTTCAAAATCATGGGAAATCTGTTAATGGACGAGTTAAACAGAAATGAATTTAATTAATTGCCATGGAAAGGGCTGAGTATTGAAGAGTGGACTGCGGTCAATATTTCGGACCTTCCAAAACCTTGATAATTCATTAATCGATAAGTACCTTCAGACAATGGGTTGACGTAAATAATAATACCACGATCAATAGGTGGACGGTCAACGGTCCATGTTGGCTGTGCGGGAAACTTCGTGGTTATTTCGAAGTTATGACCCTGATACACAAAGAAAAAAAACTTATGCGACAGGGGTTCTACCAGTGATCTGAGCTACGGAGAAACCTTCCTTCCACTTTACGTTCTTTGGCTCGGGAAAACCCAAGACACTGGAAAGGCAAGGAAGATGGCACAAGTTGGGATGTAATATGCAGGGTCGTTGAATTTATTTATGTCAGATCTATAAATTTTTATAGCGTCTGACTATCCACACTCAACAACGGCGAGTCATTTCAGATTCCCATAGTTGGTAATGCCGTGCTTAACACTGACCGAGTAGTAACGAGCGACTAATATCCAAAAATGGGGGCCGATGCATTATTAACTAGTAATGGAAAACTGACGCCCGATTCGGATAATCGGCGGAGATGGCATTAGGGCTTAGGGCGCTAACAGGCTGGTTCGGCTATAAAATTAATTCCATCACGTCCAGTGACGCACTGAGTTACCATTTCTGGATAACCGTGTTATGCAACAGTGCAACCCAAGTTGGCGCAACCGTACACATTGGTCAATGGTCGGAGTTCCAGGCCACAGGATTATAGGGTACTTAATACAGTAGTTAAAAAGCTGGACTAAATAGGGCTATAGCTGATCACCGAATATAGAGCGACGTATCTGTCGTAAAACTCGGCTCCCGTCTCAATTCTCTCCTCTTCGCCCAAACGTCATATATATTGATTTTCCCCTCATCAGGGATCGTAAAAATAACTTTCATCCCCGTCGAATTGAGTACGCTATCACTAATTGGCTTGTTCGACGGTGTGCAGAGGGTCCTTACGTGACGAAGTGAGGCACTGTGAACCGAAATTGAGTTGGCCATCCCAGGTCTCGATGAATCGGTAGATTGGCCATATGCCTCACCATGAGTGGTGAGGATCTCCATGCATTGTTGTGAGAAATGAATACCGGTTATCTTCGCTTGAGTCTCGAGTTTACCTGGAGTTGCTAAATTTGACGAGGGATCGTTGGAATTAATATTCCATAAACGGAGAACACCCTTGTTGTCGCCGGTTGCGAGGAGTTTTGAAGACCATGAGCTCCAAGCAAGTGCCTGTGCTAGTACGTCAGCCATTAGTGAAAACCAGTGCTAAAAACAATTTACCGAAATCACGGCATCATGTTGGATTTTTTTTCTTCTCTGAACGAATTCTCCGACGTTTAGGGGTACCATTTGCCCATACTCCCAACAGTGGATCATGCCAGATGAATCGCCGCTAGCAAGGATCCTCCCATCCTCATTCCAACGCAAGGCAGTTATTTGGCCTTGGTGACGGGTGATTTTCTTCGCTTGTTCCCTCATCTTGTTAACGGGCGATACTCTCGTGTCATAAAGGCGTATGGTCCCCTTCACGCCTCCGACCGTCAATATCGGACCATTCCAAGCGAGAGCTGAAATATCTTTGGTCGTTGGCCAAGTGTTGATCAACTTCCGAGTCGCAATGTCCCAAGTTTGAATAAACCCTTTACTTGTGCCGATCGCGACTACACCAGGTAGGGTTTTACCCCCGCATTCGATGGCGCGAACGTGTCCTCTACAGTCTGAGAGTCTGTAGAGTTGGGTAACTTCTTCGTTGACGTTATTGTTGAGACATTTGAAGTATATCCGGTTTCCACGTGTGAAAAAGACTTTGTTGTCCAACGAGCAACTAAGCAGTCTGGCTGAAATCGTATCTTGAGGACGATTATAATCTATGGATACCTTGGAGGTCCGAAGATGATGCATTGCGGACACCGTTGAAAACTTTTGGGTAACAGGAGGCGATGATCTGAGAGAAGGTAATGATGCACTGCGAACGAGACCATCACGAATGATGATAGATGCAGGAGGGGATCCATGAAAATCTGTGATAAGCAATGGACTCGCAACACGGGATACCACGGTCGACGATGAGCTAACATTCACAACACTTCGACTTGAAGGCGAAAACGCCTGCGCGTTTCCGTCAGGACTGTCGAGGGTCCCGATCCATTCATCATCCTAAACTGGAAGTCAGAGAAAAATTTTTGTTCCTTCGAAATGTTGCAGGGACGCACGATTTCACCATGACTAGTAGTCGGTACAAATCCAGCCGTTAGTCTGGTTCGCTTGCTTGATCTAGATAAAACAGAATCTGTAACAGAATCCACACGTTTCCGCACTGCGAGTAAGAAGCCGCTGCTGGCATCAAGGTTCGACGTCGAAGGGTCCATGGCGTGTTCCATTTCTTTCGAATGGTTTTTGCGTGCACACGTAAGTAGAAAATTTCTTGGATAATGATCTTCAGTTCAGAACAAAGAAAGGGCCCAAAATGTCAGAAGGCTGTCATGGCATGATGAGGGAAGACACAAGTGAGAAACAGATGCCACCGAGATACGCACACATCGATCAATCACTGTGTTCTCCCGCGATAGACAACAAAAATAAATAAACATATCATTATTCCTTCCAAAACAGTCAGTCCTTCATCTCATCGTCTATCCGGGTCAAGTTCCATCTTTCTTTTTGCGAATCCATATGGTTGCCCAAACTTGGAAAGTAAAGGTTTCTCCGTCAATGAATGTTAGCCGCTCACAATTTATATCCACAAAAAATTTAACGAAATTGCTCAGTGACGTGGTCGGTAAATACTTACGAACGAAGCCATTCGTTTGACTGATCGGAATGTACCCACAATGTTTTGTCACTATCGGTTAAATTTGTGGATGTATCTCTCTCCATAGAAACCTTACCATAAACTTCAATTGCAAAGAAAAGGTACTAGCATTGTGGGCGTCAGTGATGCAAAATCGCATCCCAACGTAAGTTCTCTCCATAATCAGGCCTCATGATTAATGCACTTTACAGTCAACTGAGAGAGTCTACTGATAATGATAGTGTCAGGCACCAGCACATGCCAACAATTAGGGTATATTGTCTTATATTGTCACCACACGATTTGAGCGCTGGACGAGACTTCTCTTCTGTCGTTCATATGGTGCATGCGATCTACTGCATTGCTTCTCTTCTGAAATCAGTGGCATCGATTTTCTGTAGATTACACGACCTTTGGAGGTTTTTCTTTGATCGCTTGGTAACGCAACGCCACAGGAACGCCATATCAGCGCTCTTGATTCTTTCACCTGGTTACTGTAATAATAATACATTTGCGCGATCACCGTGTGTCACTCAGGTCGTCAGCACTAATTAGTGTCATGTGATCGCGTTTTGTACGCGACAATCACCTGATCATAATGCAAAGGATAATATTATGATAAGGATGCATCTAATACACAGCTACGATATATATCAAGTAGGGAATGTATACAAATAAATATTCAAAATCATCAAATCATTATCCCGAAAACCACCAAAAAAACACAGCAAAAATGCATAAAATTCATCGTCGTTCCACCTAAATTTCCAGATAACGCACCGCTTTCACTGCCAGCGCTCGTACTTCCAAGCTTACGTGTCCTCCCAGATTGGCCATTACTTGTCGCCAACACAGAAGGATCGACCGTAGCCGTATTATGCGTCTTCGTCAGGTCCGTTGTAGCGAACGTCCTCGTAGGCGAATTGTCTACCGAGACCATAGATGACGCGTATAAAAACACAAGCGCTGCGGCCGGCGCAGGAACTCGGACGCGACAAATTTGAGAAGAGTTACAAGGGATCGTTTGGATTGATACCGTCCCAGATAGACGACCGTCTGAATCGAACGTGCTACCAAATGTCTGGCCAGCCCATATGAAGTTGCCTTTTTGTGCAACGCTGGAAGCCGATAGATACCTTACGAAGACGTGGTTTAATAAATGCAGGCAAAAAAAAACCTCGATATGAACGACTTACTTGACTTGTACGGATGACCCTACTTCTGTCCCTGCAAAATTAAGGTCGATGGTAATGTCACTAGATCCAGTTGCATCGGTGACATAATTGAAGAGGAGGACTCGATTTAGACTGCCATGTTCGTAGATTGCATAGGCTGGAGAATATATATTGTTGTTGTTGGCGGCCAATTCATAAACCTGCGTGGTGTTGGATTGACCAAGCGCTTCGGCCATCACCAAAGCAGCGTAATAAATGGGCCCAATCGTCCATTGTTTGAAAGAACTCTGGTTTGTTGGGGGAGCTAGGATGTCGCCGATTAAATTGATGAGTGGATTTAACAGATAGTTGATAAAACTTACGGGTAAAAGGATTATAAGCAACATTCTGTCCACCAATATGGAACAACGCTCCAGAAAAATTAGAATAAGCCAATTGCATCGCATAATCCAGTCCCCAAAGCGCAGCACCAAAGCTATCACTGACGCCGACAAATCCACCACAAGAGGCCGTATTGGTCTCGAACATGAGAAGCTTTTTGCCTTTACTTTGTGCGTAGCTAGAGGAATTAAGGTAGGGTTTGACAAGGGTTTGACCAGCGGTATGGTTGAGGTAGTTGGGAAAGACTTGTTGAGGTTCTCGATGGGTACCTGAACCATACCGGGCGTAACAGTTGTCCGTTGGGTAGCTACAGCCTTAATGATCAGGTTTGCATGCTAAAATGTTTGGTTCGCTGACGCACTGTTCAACGGCGAGGAACGCCAGGTTGTCTGAATAAGCATCAACGAATCCTGTGTCCCATACCATCTCTGGAGTCCACGGCCCCGAATTAACACTCGGTCCGATAAGTAGGTGTTGGTTGGTGATTTCCGCATCGTTGGATAGAGCGTGAATTAGATCACCGAATTCACCAAAGTAATCATAGGGACTGTATGACTGATTAAAGTAAGCGTATGATGGAAGAAGGATGAGTAGATATCCCTCACTGATGGTCGGTGGCCATGATCAACGTAAAGGTCAGGTTCGTTTCCTGCTTGTAGTCCGATTAGATAGTCACCGAGAATAGCTTGACCTTGTTCCGCGATGGCGAATCGGAAGTTGGACGTGTCGTTGAAGGGTATACCTAGGTGCCATCTGACATTAACAAGTGAAGAAATATTACGAAGCATCCATAAGAGTTCTGGAGTATAGATTAAGGCCGGAGTCCCAGTCTGTGATTGATTTCATTAACATGGACCCAGTATCGAAGAATATAAACATACGGGATTAAATTTTTTTTGTACGGACTTTTCAAGAATGCGACCATCCGAGGTTTGGCCCACAAGAACAGCTGTTTCCTGCGTGTTTCCACCAACGCGGATCATGACGGCACCCACTCGTTGCTGCAGGTTTGACATGAGATTCAGAAACGGGACCTGTAATAGCGAACTTCATAAAGTAAATGTAAACGAACTGCTGAGATCAAACGGAGAGAAAACGTACGAGTTTTTCCCGACTGAATTGTTCAAGCAAAATATCACATTGAAGACTCAGGGCATTGGAAGGGCGAGCGGAGGGGACAACTTACAAACTTGATTTACGACGGACATCTCGACAGAAAATCCGAAGAAATGTCCACTCTGCGGTATGGACGCTCCAGGTGGTACTGCATTGTCAAGCTGTATTCCAAACTGTGTAGGAAATTCATCCCGCTCTGGCGGCGGCGGTGCCTGCAATCGGGTAGGGTCGAAGGCCGCTAGTCCACTATAAGTGGCCATCGGTGCGATCCCACTCGGTGTGGCGGATATTGGGAGTTGCCAACCGTGCTGGTGGTAGACTGTGATAGAACCGGAGCATCCCTTCATTAAGTCAAGCATCACAAACAGCGAGCAGATAATTTGCCATGGGCGAGGTCTTGATATGTACGGCGTGGACTGTAGCCTAGGAGCCATCTCTGCGATTTTATCGCCTTAAGGATATCGCCTATACCCGATAGTTCTAAGCCAAAGGGGAGGGTGGCAGCCGACGTTTAGGAGAGGGAAGCGCAGGACATGAGGCAAAATCGTAGAAGCAAGCACTCGCGGAAGGCCTGATGTATTAGCTAACGATTCTCACCTTCGCATGTGCAAGAATGGTCGCCTACTTCAACGTTGTGATAGATGCACTTTGATTCATTGGCGATTTGATGGTAGAATAATTCTAACCTTGTCAGAATGAAGATGCTTGAGTACCGTGATCGAATAATTGGTTCGCTCTGGCCCTCAGGAGTAGGACAGAGTGATCAGAATTTGAAGAGCACTTACTTAACATACGTCCCTGGAGAGTCGTTTTTCAACAATCCTTCAAAACTCGACCTCCACATTTGGGTTCTATATCACAATCTTGAGGTTAACGGTTTGTTTGCGTCTCGCTAGCTCTCATGGCCATCAGGACACATGAAAGCAAACAACGTTTCCCTACAAGTTGTGGCCATAGCATCAGCACAGTTACTATCAGGAAAAGACGTAGTTGCGATTCCGAATTAAGTTTCAAGCAAGTCCCTCAGCATTTTGCCTTCCGTTCATGATCATGTGTATCCAGGTACATAGAGGTTTTTATGAAGAGACGATTTCCGTTCGAATTCCGAGCCAGATATAGTCATGGACGCAGTAGTATAATATGGTGCGCAGTAGCCAAGTCCTGCCAATGCTACATTGATCTCGCAGCCCTGTCAGTTTCAGCATTTCTTGGGTGGTTGTCTCCATGCTTGTATCAATGTAAGGCAGAAGAACAAGAAATCCACATATGATAGATCCACTTTTGCACCGACCCAGAGTGAGTTCAAGCTGTCTGTCTGGTAGAAACAATTGAAGCCGCTTGTGTGTTGGAGGTTATATTATCCACGTGTTCAAACTTATTCAGTTCGACTTGATTGCGGAAGTTGAAGAACAATTAGAAA
>JAIUJM010000470.1:0-15581 GCA_026262225.1 Inosperma sp. D86 | reverse complement strand
ATTCCTTCGAATCGTGGGTCACTTGGGCCACGAGACAATACCAATCTCTCGGTTTCCATCAGCAAGATTAGACCCATCCTTATAGACGACCCCGCAACTCTCGAGTCCAAGCATTTCCAAAACCTTCAGAAAATTAGTTTGTCGCTACTGATGCAGACGCAGAAAAAAAATGAATTCGGATCGTGAGCAAGCAAGTTGCAGGAAAAAATATGAGCAGAAGAAAGAAAAGAGCAACCTTGCGCAGTGCGGTTCTCACTTGCGAATACCTCTCACGGATGTGTTGAGGATCCAGCCTGATCGAAGTATCATCTTCTGGGTCCATGACAGGGTCAGAAGTCGGAGGCGACAAAGGATGGTAGTTGCTTGAAAATCGTCTTTTATCTTCATACGGGAACTCCTGAATGACAGTTCCGACCTGGGAAGAACGCAATGCCGTTCGGGGTCGACGCGGCGAAGGATAGTTGGCCGCATCTTTATGGACTGGCGACGAAGATCCATCATGCCTGGAAGGTTTATTCACAGCGAGCGCTGGATCTTCAAGGGGTGAAACACCGACTTGTTTCACCCCTTTCTCTGGACGAGCAATCGGTGGTTTCAATGGTGGGGGGAGGTACGTTATAACTCTTTTCCTAAGCGTATTATCAGTATTCATCTTCGTCGCCGTCGGTGGGTGTAAAATGCCAGGTAGGCGAAATGGCTTCGTGAACTGGGCGGAAGTTGAAGGCTGATTGCTAAGGAGGAGTTAGATAACCAGCAAGGGTAACATCAATAATAGCAAAGCCGACAGAGACTTGGTTTTCTGCTTCTTGCGAGCTGGAAGGGTAGTCCAATCGTCATCGGAATCCATGACTGAAAAGCTGTATGCGTCTTTGGTAGTTCGTTTGACTGGTACTGTCGAGATTGGCTTGCTAAGACTTGGTCTAACACGGAACGGCTCGTCTACTTGATGATATGGCGGAATCTTTATTGCAAGTGGCCGGAATGAGTTGGCATCATCAGGTTCGTCAAGATCGGAACGGGACGAAAAGTCAACGAATGTCTCGTCACCAGATGGGCGAAGGTTCGTCACGGCCTCTTCGGAGAACGCCCCTAAAATAGATTCAGTACCTTTATGAACTTTCTGACGATCTGAGAAAATTCTGCAAACAAGTGGCCCACACATTGCGAAACGAACCTTGCACAGTTGGTCTTCCAACGACGTTTCCGCTGTTTCGTATCGAGGAAAACTTATTTCTGCTCCCAACATTATGTACTGGACGTGCATTGACGTTGACGTCTTTGGCTCGAGGTTTGAGAGGGCCATTATCATAGTCGACGTGCATATTTTCGTCTTGAAGTAGACTGGCTTGCGGTTGCAAAGCCGAGGAACCAACAAGATTTTGGTTCTTAATCGAACGGGAACAATTCTCAGGTCTTGTGACATCGGAGGCCGGCTTAGGGACCTCATTACCAGAACCGACGATGCCAGATAAAGCAGTTTGGATCCTTATATGCGCATTTTTGGAAGGAAATCTAGTCTCTGAATCGACGCAAGGCGTTGTAGGAGCACGTAGGTCTCTTATGACAGTCGTAGCTTCAGCAGACGAGACAGCCTGGTCAAGAGACTCTAAAGCGAGACATCCTGAGTTGGAGGGAGCATTTTGAACCTCTGCCGGACGATGTCCAACACGGGCTTTCTTCTTCTGGTCCAATTGAGCCATCGGTTTTGAGACCTGGCCTCTGAATTTATCCGTAATCTTCATTTGCACGACACCAGGATTCTTGGAGCTTCCACCAGGAACGTTAGTGGTCCCTGCTGCCAGAGGGTCCATTCCATTCTCTTTCTTCCGAGCAGAGCGGTAAGCTGCGTTGACTTTGGCAATCGAGAATGGATTAGGCTTATAAGTGACAGATTCCTCCCTGGAAGAAAGATCAAAGTCCTTCAGTATCGTTTCCATACGACTTTCATGCGACTGAGGAGGTGAATTATCGTCATCTGAATCCGAAGAGTCATAAAACGTAGTCCTAAAATCGAAGGCCCATTCATGGGCATTTTTTTTGCGGCTGACACCCAAGGTAGGGTCTTTCATCTGAGGACGAGAATAAGTACAACCAAGAACAAAGGCTGGACGTTTGCCACAAGGCTGAAGATTGGATTTAGTTGACGTTCAAGGTGAATTGGGTCAAGTACTTTTTGAACTGCGGCGTCCGGCCCGCCCAACTGTTGCCATCTGAGTCGTGTTCTTGAATCATCTACCTCTCACGCGTCTACCACCATGTCGAGTGGAATTGCGCTCAAATCTTTTTCACTGACGAATAATATCCTCGAAGTCCCTCCACAAGATGAGATCTATCGCTTTGACGCTGAAGCAAACAAGAAGTTGAATCGAGAAGCGCCATGGACGAAAGAGTAAGAGTTCTACAACACAACCAGAAGTCGATTTTATGACTCACAACGTTTTTTTCAGCCCGCATTACTTCAAGTCGTGCAAGATATCAGCTATTGCATTAATTAAGATGGTATTTAATCTGTTGTCCAACGTAAAATCGGACGATTGGTTTCTGATATTTTGCTCCAAGGTGATTCATGCACGATCTGGTGTACCGTACGAAATTATGGGTCTCATGCAAGGAAAAGTGGTTGGAACTTCGATCGTTGTTATGGATTCGTTTGCTCTTCCTGTTCAAGGAACAGAGACACGAGTGAACGCGGCCAACGAAGCAAACGAGTATATGGTGGAATATATTGGAAAGAGCGAGAGGGTGCGTCTGATTCACGTCTTATCACTGATATAAGTTTCTGAATCACGGATTTTAAAGGCTGGAAGGTTGGAACATGCAATCGGGTGGTACCATTCGCATCCAGGATATGGTTGCTGGTTGTCCGGGATCGATGTCAGTACTCAGATGAACAATCAGAAGTTTCAAGATCCCTTTATTGCCGTTGTCGTGAGTTATTTGTCACCGATCCACATCTATATCTCTGGATAAATAACGAACAACGCTGACAGATCGACCCCAATCGCACCATATCCGCCGGCAAAGTCGACATTGGCGCCTTCCGGACGTATCCCGAAAACTACACTCCCGCTCACATTTCTCAATCAGAGTATCAATCGATACCGCTGAACAAGATCGAAGACTTTGGTGTTCACGCCAATCAATACTATCAAGTAGATGTCGAAATTTTCAAGTCATCTTTGGACAATGATTTACTGGCGATGCTCTGGAACAAATATTGGGTCAATACCCTGAGTCAAAGCCCTCTTGTTTCGGTATGTTGAAGCGATCTATTTTGGTAGAATGACATCGCAGTTGCTGATTCACATAACAGAATAGGGCATATGCGGTGTCTCAGCTGTCGGATCTGCACCAGAAATTAGTGAAGGCGGAAAAGGCCGTTATGTCAACACGGGCGGTGGCCCCTGTCCTGAAGGATAAAGATGGCGCTGGCAAGGTAAGTATTTGCCAACTTGTGAGAGATGTCTCTAAGCGGGCGATCAACAGCAAAAGGAAAAGGAGGAAAAGAAACGAGAGGATAACCAGCTGACGAAGAGTATGAAGGACAGGCAAGCCCTTGATACGTTGATTGTATAACTGAACTCACCCCTGTGCAGTACAAGAATCGCAATCGAGGCACAACATGGTCTTATTTCACAAGTCATCAAGGATGTCATTTTCTCTATGCGTCCTGGTGTTGACAAACCTGGCGTTTCAAGAATCGCCGAGTCAACTGAGATGGCCATTGGTTGATGTTTTTTGTCGCCTTTGTAATTTACCACTGTTGTTCAAGTTCGAGAAGTTGTCGCAATGTAATATACATGTTACAGAGATACTAGGTGTGTTATGGTCTTGATAACGAGCGCCAGGATAATACTATTATCGTCTCAAGCAAGGGGGAAATGGTTTTCCGTCGCTCGAGTTGGAGAAAACGCCAGGACGCATGCCGAAGGACATTTGGACCGGAAATTATCTTGTACCATCTGAGCGCAGGTTTCGTCGAAATATTCTTAATTATGAAACTCACATCTGAATAGGATTTATGTAAGTACCAGCATTGTTATTGCATGATTTGCCATCCAGGTGAGCTTTCGTTTATCATGATCGGATTTGATTGGATGCCTCTATTATTTAAGTAGTCGCAGGCATTTTTGGATTCATCTGCCCAATCAAACTTCATTCTCATCCAGGGGCATGCTCGCTTTGTGCCAATGAACGACTCGGATGCACTGGCAGGTGGAGGCGGAAAAGACGAGGACGAGATATGGCCCCTCTGAGATTGGGGCACTTTATCCAAAAAGATATTCACCGAATAAAGGGTAACATAATAAGGTGTCAGTCTGACGCTTATTTATCTGAGTGACAGAAAAAAACCCGAACTTCGAAGGAGCTTACTTACACACAAAGAAGATCAATTGGTTGACCGATATTTACATGTACAACTCTTCCAAAAGTCGATAATCAGACTTCGTTTCCTTCTTCATCCAAGGGCATCCAGTTACGTGGTGCAGGAAAAAATGCCTTATTATCCCAAGAAAAATCATCCTCCTGGTATGTGACTGCCAAATTTCTTCCACTTGATTTTACCGCCAGGTGTCTAAGCAAGGTAGGATTGAGGATAGAAATTTCCAACAATGGGGTATAGGAGCGATCTCCTTTGTCGCCTGATCCGTACTTGGAAACCAATCCGGACTCAGATATCTGCACGTCAGCTCGATGCCCTTCACAGTCAGGCAACAATGGCGATTCCGCATTGGAAACGGAGACGGAGATGCCAACTTGTTCATCGTCACATTTTCCTGCCACAATACCATATGCATCACACTGATAGTTGGACGTGATAATGGCGGACTTTTCCATCTCTTTCCTGAACGCTTCGTCCTCCTGAATTGCTTTCACAAGAGCCTTGATATGCCCACGGCAAGGAAAATTTGACAGCTTAACATTCATCATGACGAGAACGGCTCCGAAAGACTTGGAGAACTGGAAGGTTAAATCACCTCCACCTATGCTGACACCTCCGTTTCTGATTCGGCTTCAGAACAGAACCACGTTTTCAGACAATTGAAGGTACTTACACATTGATGTTCACACTACCAGCGATATGCTTTACCCTACCACCTAAATATTGTTGATAGAATTTTTCTGCACCTGAATCGGGTTTGCCACCTACTTCGTCAACCAAGTCTTTGAATTTGGCTGAGAATGTTCCATCGAATAGGTTGCCCTTTTTCTCGAAACGACCTGTCTGGCTGTTGATTTCTCCATAGTCTCCGACTTTATACAAGTTTTTCGTGGGGTCCCAGATTGCATACATTGAAGTCTCGTCGTAGATAGCATTGACATACTGGCGTTCAAAGGACATTGTTGGATTTTGAGAAGGGTTTTATGGATGCAACGGCCTTTATAAGGTACAATATTTGGGATCCACCATCTTAGGTGAGAACAAAGCTTCATTATGTTGTCATTATGTCGATTTTGGAATTTATCAGAGTGTCTAAATATATCTACGCCATCGGCGGTCATCCAAATTCGGATACTTGGGTGTGTAACACAACCAAACAACCTTGCCCACGACAACACGATTGCGACCATCCACCTCAAAACATCGAATCCCTGACAATGTAAGTCCATAAAACGACTTTATTTCTGCTCGAGAGACCCTTCCAGTTGGGTTAGACACGTTTTTGAGCGTTATAATCACCATGAGCCAATGGATGGATGGTCGGGCGATTGGATGACGCTTTTGTTGATACGACTTGATGAATCAACGTACTAATTTTTTTGCAACCATACAGATGGGTCTCCAGGAATACCAAATCGTCGGCCGCCACCTCCCAACGGAGTCTGAACCCACCCCAAAAATCTACCGTATGCGCATCTTCGCACCAAACGAAGTTGTCGCCAAGAGTCGTTTCTGGTATTTCCTCAGGTGCGTTGCAGAACCTTAATGCAGACCGGGATTCGTATTCTGATAATTTTTTTTTTCAATAGGCAACTTAAGAAAGTTAAGAAGGCCAGTGGCGAGATCATTGGTGTCAATGTTGTATGTATTACTTTCCAAGTTTCCCTTGCAGCCCTCAAGAGGCAGGCGGAATGGGATTTACTGACTTCAGGATTTTTTTTTCTTCTTTTCGTCTCTTTCATCCGGCCTCCTACGTATCATTGGCGTTCTGCTTTTGTGGTTCATGCCTTAGATCCACGAAAAGAAGCCTTTGAAGGTGAAGAACTTTGGTATCTGGCTGCGATATGACTCTCGTTCGGGAACGCACAACATGTACAAGGAGTTCCGCGAACTTACAAGAGCCGATGCCGTTAAGAGCATGTACCAAGATATGGCTGCTCGACACCGTGCACGATTCAGGTCTATTCACGTACGTTTTTGCCCATTTTTGTAAGCTGGATTTTGAGTTCATGTTTTGTTTGAATTTAGATCCTTCGTGTGGTTGAGATCGAGAAGACTGCTGATGTTCGTCGTCCGTACATTAAGCAGCTCTTGGAACCTCGTCTCAAGTTCCCCTTGCCTCACCGTGTGTCGAAGTCGCGCTCGACATTTGCCGCACGTCGTCCGGCTACTTTCTAAATGCCTTACTGTAGTTCAAAACGAGGGTGGATGTATGCTAACGTATGATAATGCTATGTCTGCTGTCTCTATGATCATGATAATATGGCATTCGCTGATACGCATTCATCTCCGGCTGAACAACAACCATCTTACACCTTCAAACAGTTCCGATAAATTTGGATACGATTCCTCCAACTGCACTAGTTGATTCCTCCGTTGATTCTGGCGAGATTCTGAGAGGTAAAAGTTGATTAAATTTTCTAAACATCAATGACGTTGTAAGGTATATTAACTAACTTCTAGCTGCTTCTTCGGTTTGTCTCTTCATCGCCAGTGTCCGTTCCATCTCCTCGAACGTATTAAGAATGGTATTCTTTCTATGATTTTCCGATGTGTCTACTTGTATTTGAGTCCGAATACTGGTCGGCCATTCGGATTCGGGCACTTTAAGGGCAGCGAGAGATTTTCGTAATGTGCTGACTGCTTCTTGATAAGAAGCGAGCGATTCTTCGTAGAGGTCATACACGCAGACTGCGCAGCCTGACATGCAACATTCTAATGCGTCATAAATATTCGTAGAATGGGAAGGATAAAGGAAGAAGCTAGATACCATCATCTGCAGGCGGATTTGGAACTTGAGGGATTCGAAAACCGTAGAATGTAGGAACAGCGGCAAGGTTCGATCTATGAGGGATACCAGAACTGCCATTAGAAACGAGCTCTCGTCTTAGTGCATCCTTCCCGCGCATAGACTGCTCAAGGACTTTGTATCGTTCTGAGAGATTCCGACCACCTCGGATGGGTCTCCGGGAGTGCTTGTCGCTGGTTTGGAATGTTGTTATAGCACGGCGTTGGGCTCTGAGCAAGAGTCCCAAGTGAAATCGGAGGGTTTGAATCATCGAGACATCGTATGTTGTAGTACGAAGAACTCGACGGGTGCGCAACACTTGTGGATTTCAATGGAAACACTCTCACGGTGTTGCCTTTTACGGCGCATAAAATAAAAAATAACTGAGAATTTTGGGGTATACACGTTTCTCCCACAATGTCCTTGTGTTCACTGTCCACCATCGTTAAGGCAACAATCGGCAGCAGTCGTCTACAACAGACAAGTAGTGCTAGTGGCTCACAGGATTTCAAATCCAAAATCTATATTTCCAGGTCTCATGTTTGATTATTTTTGCGCAAGTTAATGTTATACGTACAAGTATAGCTGCCAGAGTGACGAGTGAAACGTTCCTGACGCCATCAAGGAAATCCTGTCATCAGAGGCGGAGATAAGTATTTTAATTGCACGCAGGCACAGTGAGCGGTAAGCGGCAATACAAAGCAAAACTTGTTGTTCTCCCTCCTTTTCTTACACCCCTCATCGCATCGCACCTACCCATCCTTGATTCTGGTTGTCTTCGAATCTCCGTGTTTTTAGGAGTCTTCAACCAATATGGTCGTCGCCGACCCGCTTTTTCGCGGTAGATGGACCGCTAAAAAGTTCAAGGCCACCATTATCAATGACGTTTCACTTGAATGCCTCTTCTTCACGCTAGTCGCTACAAGTATGACCTACCTCTTGTTTTCTTGTTTAAATACTCATGCAACAAAGTGGTTGTTTTGGTGTCCCAATACACCAAAGCCAAATTGGGTGTTGCCAATGGCTTGCTCACTGTATTGGGTACAGTCCTCGGTTTGGTCATCTCCTTCCGAACGTCATCTGCCTATGAAAGGTAAGTGTATTCTGCGCATTCACACATGTTCTGTGTTTAAATGGAATAACCATAGGTATCAGGACGGAAGGAAGATGTGGTCAAACATTATCACTCTTTCTCGTAATCTCGCTCAACAGATTTGGCTTCATGTTCCTGCCGACAGGACTGGTCTGAAGGGTCCGCAGACTACTGTTCTTCAAAACGTCGTTGAGAAGAAGACGATGATCAATCTTGTCCGTCAGCTTCTGTTTTGTGACTTGACTTCTTTTCTAATGATATCATAGATACTGGCATTCGCTGTTTCTGTCAAAGTACTTCTCTTCGATGCCTTCTTGTGACTGAGATACTGATTTCTGTTTGGCTATGTAGCATTTCTTACGTGATGAACGAGGGATCTATTACGAGGACCTCTATCCTCTCATTTCTTTCCTTCCAAAATTTGCAAACGACGAATCAGGCGGTTCTGGAAGTATGAAGCTTCCTCTTTGGGCGGAACTTGATGATGACGACGACGACGCAAAGCCGCGACCAATCGACCACCCCGTCACTGAATTTGGACGCGACATATCTCCTGAATCGACCCGGAAGGAGAAGCGGAAGCCCACATTTGACCTTGAAAAGGTTTTGCCACAGGTAGACAGCGAGCGTCCTTTGAAGCCTGCTAGGAACCCCCCTAAGGCGACCATCTACGATTATATTCCGTTTTTGAGGCTTTTCAGATGGATCGCAAGGTCTATCTCGAGGCGTGCGCACGCACGACTGGTCGCTGCAGGATACAAGCCGAAGAGGAATCGCTACGAGGACCTCGTTGAGAGTTACGTTCCATTAGAAATCCTGCTCTTTCTGTCTGAGTAAGTTGCCAGTTCCTGTCTTTTCTTCCTTGCTGATGTTCTGGAAATTTTGATAAAGTTACACAGCATGTAAGTAACATATCATTAAGGTCTCTCTCATATGTATCTGACAATCATGCTCAGTCTGCATGAGATATACATATGTCACACCTGCTGTCGCCACTGGAATGACGAACAACCTCACCGCGCTTCAGGATACCGTTTCTAACCTTGAACGTATTTGCAATACCCCTCTGCCATTTGCATACCAGGTCCATCTCCGCATGACACTTTGGCTCTACCTTCTCTTCTTACCCGTGAGTTTGTTTTTTTTTCTGTCTGTCAATTTACTCATCGGCTTCATCAGTTCCAAATTTACACTCAATTTGGTTGGGTTACGATTCCTGGAACGGCCTTTACAGCCTTCCTCTTGCTCGGTTTCCTTGAGATTGGTCAAGAGATTGAAAATCCTTTCAACTACGACTTCAACGATCTCGATCTCGACTATTTCTGTTTAACAATCCAGAAGGAGATACACCTGATTACCGCTCACACTGCTCATGATCCTCCAACATACGTCTTTAGCCCTCTTAATCAGCCGTTCGCGCCCGCTGACAGGCGTAACGCGAAAGAGCTGACGGAGACTGATACGAGCGCGTATCGTTCTCCGGATGCCGATACCGAGCCTGGCTTGTCTAGCATCAGATGCACACTCATAAAAGGATGGAAGGATATCGATTCGGTTGCCCACTCACGTTTCTAATCCTTTATCTCTTAGACTTCTTGGATTTTTCCACGCAAAACTAATCCTATCGCTCTTTTAAATTATAGTAAAAAAAATTATTACTCGTTTTTGCTTTAACAAATATAGCTTTCCACATGTCCATTTTACATGAAGTTTTCAGGGCCAGGTATCTAAATCATGGCTTGGGAAGCACAGCGGCCTCCCGGGAATAGGCCTCTCCCTTCTTGTTCGTTTCCTCGATCCAATCACGCACATAGGGAGGGACCTCTTTCACCACATTCTCCCTTGCCGGAATAGGTTCTCCATATTTGACATAGGCCGGGACAACCCCTGTCCAAACTTTTTTCTTCATCTCTTCATTGGCTAGATCGGCCTTGTCGTTCCCGACTGTATAGGCCCTTACCTTTGCGCTCGCGCTGACGATTTCAACCCTCAACACCCCTGTGGTTTTCAACTCTGGTTCCGTCGGGGGTACTCGTGTGTTCTTGGGGTGTTCGCCCACCTTTCTGACATGACATTGTCAGTGATCCCGTACTCAAGGGTACAGGTTTTAGCGGATGAGGGTACGGGTACCCGATGGGTTCCATGGTAAAAACCCGTAGGGGTTACCCTCACATAACATGTAAAATTATTAGTATTAATTAAAAGTTGTGTAGGAGACCGTGCGAAACTCACGTGATTTTTTTTTTGCTCCAGTACTAAGTGAGGCGCGTTTGGATACAGACTTCCAATCCATCATAATCATGGACCTATCCCCCGAAACTCATGCCCAGCTAGATTGAGTGAAACTGTCCATGCTGCCCTACTCCTTGTGTCTGTGCTTAATAACTGCGTCGAGTCATATGAAGTCATTTGGCCGATTGATTCTGGTAGGGTGAATCCAGCAGCATGTCAGGAACTTCTGGAATCCAAACCCGACATACTGGAGCTTTTACGTATTGCTCACCGCACAGGACGCTATGCTGATATTCGCAAACGATGTAAGTAAAATAAGTTGCACACGATGTCTCAAATTGAAACCCACTTTTTCAGCCGAGTTTCACATGAGGTCGATAGTGCGCAAAGATGTGGGTAAGTCGAATCTTGAATCTGAAAGACGGTACGGTACCCTTTTCTTTCTCTGGTTTGTTTGCTTGAGCAAGTTTCTCTGTAGCATTTCACTTGATACAGGTATGATGTCAAAATTTGGTACCCTTCTCATCTGTACTAATCTAATCCCAAGTGTTATATGAGGCCTACCATAAACCATTTTTTGGGAACGCAGCTGTCGATTTTGTTAATTATCTTGTTAAAATCGATGAAGATGTGCGACTGAGCCGTAAACCGGTATATGCCAAGGCTCTTGCCATTATTCAAAGTTCTGGAACTGGCAAGTCACGTCTGCTCACCGAGGTATGCTCACTGTTCGCTTTATACCTCTATGACCCCTAATAGCATTTGATCAGGCTGGAAAGCAGATCCTCACTCTTCCCGTTTGTCTTCGCCATCCTACCTCTCCTGGCTACCCTCCGTCTGACCTGGCCGTCTACACCTACTTTAGCAAGGTGAATAAGAATAACGAATTAAGCGTTTCAGCGCACGTGGCAATTGCATGCTTCCTTGGCGCAGCATTTTCCACCATGTTGGAATGGCTTATTGAGGCAAGGACTACCCGCAAAGGGATGGAACTGCTTGCCTACTGGAATTCTGTGATGGAAAAGTCGCAAGAGCGGAACAAATTTTTTCAAGAAGTGGTGAAGCGGGCGGACTTGGTAACTCATTTTTTCAAATAGATTTTTACTATGCTGAAACCCGATGCTTGTCCGATAGCAGCGATGCAGTCCTCCACCGATGAAGTTGGAAATTACCCCTGAGTGGGCCAAAAATGGGTATTCAACAGATTTAAATCGCAGCATGAATGACTGTGCAGAGGAATGTTACAAGCTATATGCAAATTCTGCGACGGAAGCCCTTATGAAGTTTGCTTTATCTCTCACCCCACAAAAACCGGTCTTCGTGATTTACTTTGATGAGGCCAATGAACTTGAGCGATCCTACTGGACCCTCCTGCGCATATTAAATAATCAGGACCGACGTACATCTATGTGGGGTGTTTTCATGGGCACGCAGTCGAGTATAACTGCATTTAGCCCAGTTCCCAAAGACAGTGAGTGTCTGGATATGAATCTATTTAACTATATTTATACAATATAGTGCGTTCTTTACGACTGAGCCAGGAACTGGAACGCCTGCTGGAGCCCTATATTGCTCTTGGTTTCGATCAGAATGCAATACACGAAGGTCAAAGACTGAAAATCGTCACGATGGGTCATTTAAGCTCCATCAAGCATTTGTCTATATATGCACGACCAATGTGCGTCAAGTTTCATCTGCATAATGAAGTCGCTAAGGTATTTTAGTTGGAATGCTCAATTTAAAGAAGGCAATGAAGCTTCGCTATTGACATTAGCGGCTTATAAGCTTGTCGGTCTCCGCTTAGACCCTAAGAATATGGATCATGTTCTTGCTATCCTCTCCCAGCGAATCTGTGTGGAGACAGTACTAGTCAGTTCTGAAGCACTTCAACTTGCAGATCGAGGTGTTGCAAATCATATGAGGCTTCTTATGGGAATCACGGACAATCGGAAAGCATTCCGGACACATTCACCATCTGAACCAATCCTCGCTTTGGGTGCTGTTCAATTACTCTATCAGGATAATACGGTTCTTCCCTTGGTCCTGGACACTTTCAATCACAAGTTATGCGAGGCTGGCCTGATCGAAAAAGGCCTTCTAGGGGAACTTGCTGCTCGTACGCTCCTTTTGATCGCTCGGGACTTGGCGGCTCCCATAGGCGAAAGGAGCCGTGCATTTGACCTGCTAATACCCGTTCTTGTTATGGATTTTCTGGACAAACTCTTTGGCAACACAACATGGTGTGGAAGCACTGGCAATCGGAAGGAATTCAAAGAAGCATTCAAGAACACATATGTCAACTTCACACATTGGATTGTGACGAAGGCCCCATTACCTGAACCACCATCTGAGTGGGTAATTTTTTCTTTCGTAATTAAATGCTAATCTTCATCCTCAAGGCAATTACTTGCAAATCTTTGGGCTCGTGGTGCTGGACTTCAATGTTGCTTTCGCCAAGAATCGCTTGACCTTCTGATTGTGACATACAATGGTAATATTGCCTCAGATGCGATATTCGATGTCAATAATCTGTCTGGAATGGTTATTCAAATCAAGTATAAAGTCAAAGCAGACACGCAAGCACAGCACGCTCTACGACCAATTGGCATTCCCCGCGATATTTATGAACCGCTTCCGTATATCGCAATTCTTATGGAGCTTGGTAACGAGTCTAATCACCGTGGAACGCAAAGCAAGATTAAAGTAACGATACCACCAGAGGCTTCTGATGGCATGTTCGAGAGCCTTGAAAACAACAGGGATGTCGCTGTAAAAAGGCTCAACGAGTATAAAGCAGAGAACAAATGGACGCAAAACGATGCTGCGAAGAAAAGATTAAAGAAAGAGGTCGAGAATGCTCAAGCAGAAATGGACGGCTATAATCGATTCTCGATATTTGTGCGAGGAGCATCACCTGCAGTCTATGGGGTATTGCAGGAGGCAAACATTGTGAATGAGTTTACGGCGCTGCTGGCGGTCACTATGCCATTGCCAACGGTGCAAGATACGACCCTGAAGTACATGCGACCTCTGGAAGACTTGAATGAGACTTCCGATTATACTGCTTGGATGTCTGTGTATGGAGTAGGGGACGAGGGTGAAATGGAAGACCAGTTGATGGATTTAGATTCTCCACCCTGTGTTTAGACAATGTACATTCCGAGGTTGGCAGTGGAAGAATCGATGGACAGAGAGCATAGGCGGTCTCCGAAGATCTTCCACGCTTCAGCCAGTATAAAAGAAGTTACTGTTTCATGAGACACAGGATCGTCCTCCGAGTCGAAGACGATCGTGAGATTATTTAGGCAGAATATCCAATACAGCCGCAATGGGATCCAATGGCACCTTGGATTTGTCTCTGGATGAACGGTTAATGATTAATTGACCAATTTGCTTGAGGACTGAGCGACGTTCTGGTCCTTCCTTTTCTTGAGACCACCCTTTGAATAAACTCCTCTGAATTCTAAGTGTTGTTGGACGAAAACAGAGGAGCGGATTTCTAAAAGGCGCTTAATGAGTGCAACATGATTCCAACACAAACAGGTACTCACAAGATTACTTGCATATCCTTGCCTAGAGGTTGCTTTGGACTGCCGCCAAGGCATATTTCATGATGCCGTAAATCCAAGGCAACATTGAAGAACAATCTATTAACAGAATATAAACGCTGAACATATCTGGAAGGTAGATAAGCCAGGATAAGAATCCAGATTTCGTTGGGAAGTTCTTTCATGTCGGCGTGATATCAAGCACAGTTGGATTGTGACTAGAGAGATGTGCTGTCCACCTTTCGGCGAGCGCTATCAATAATATGATATGTTTAAAGTTACCGAGGTCCGATCTTGTAGACCGGAACTTGAGTCTCCTTTTTAACCGCTATCCAAAGCACAGCAATAAGCATAACGGTCAAAGTCTTGTTAATAATTGAGTCCCGTGTCACCACCAAAACTCGGGATTCCACTTTCCAACTTGCGAATAGGGTCCGCAGTAAATTGCATAGCTATGTTTGGAATTGGTGTTGACAGAAAAAAAATATCTTAACAATGAGTATGTTGTGGAAGAAATGGACAGAAGTAGAAGTCTGTCTTCGAAGTCGTTCTCCTTTGCCAGGCCTGCCAATTTAGGACTAAAAAGGTCCAATACAGGTGATGGCGATTTGGTCGAGTCCGTGAAGAAGGCTCCGTTTAAATAATATCCAATCAAAGATCTCTATCATTGCAACCCAAAGCAAATAGCAAATTCGTCAGTAACATACATCTAAGCTCTCCGAAAAGCGATCCGTTCTAATATTACCCGTAACATTACTCTAGTCATCAACACTTCGCCATCACATTACCCCCACATCCGAACGTGCAACTTTCTTGAACACAAATCTTGACACACCATCCTCCTGTACCACCCATTCACGCTCAAGCCTATAACCCTGCCTCCTCGGGATCCATATACTCCAAACGTACCAGTAACCAACGCCTACAAGAGAGACACAAATACCAGCTACAGGATGTGACTGGGCAGAAAAAAACATATCAGCGATATTGTTATTGTTAAAAAAATCAAATCGAAGCTAACCCAGTAAGCCAATCGCTCATATATCTTGCTCCCTTCCACAGGCGGGAAGAACGGGACGATGAGTAAAAAGAGGTTGGATAGGAAAAAGAGGACGATGAGGATCTTTGGGGCTCCGAAAGGTGGGTTCCAGGCCCATGACTTGTATGGTCGCGTGTACAACAGCAAGAGTCCAAGTGAGACCATAGTATTAATCACCGTGAGTGAAAACGATGATACTAGTTGCCCAAGATCTCCCGTCAGAAATGCAAAATAAAAATAAAGAAGTTGTGAAAGCTCACTACTGATAATAAACATATAAGCGTCTCCTGGAGGAACGCCAAGCAATAGAGTACATGAAATGAGGTATTGAAAGAAAAGCCCAGCGAAAGGGGTGTTAAAGGGTTTATTGCTCGCGAAAAATGAAGAGAAGGGTAGAATTCCTTCTCTCCCGAGTTCTTGGATAACTGGAAGGGCATGTAGTTAACAGAAAGACACAGTGCAGTTGAAACACACCTCGCCCCTGAGAGAATTGACTT
>JAIUJM010000469.1:0-15592 GCA_026262225.1 Inosperma sp. D86 | reverse complement strand
TGACAACGCCGTATGTTCCAACGGATTCGTGGACGCCAAGAACTGTAACGACCATTGACGAAAGCTTGGGACGCACGACTTCTGGCAGAGAGCTAAGTTCTAATGCTGTTGGAAAGACCCAAGCGATGGATGAATGTCATGTAGCAAGACAGCTAGCAAGCCCTGGAACGGCCATGGTACAAACAACCATGATCACGGAGAAAGTAATATACCAGGGATGTTCTGTTCTTTGGCCATTACGCTGATTTTGCAGTACGCCCTTAGACTCCAGAGTGGAATTGATTCAACTCGCAGGGCATCAGAATCAAAGACAATTGTTGGGTCATAAAACTTTTAAGTCGAAACATCAACCACGAGGGAGCCCATCTATTCAACGTCTATTGTTACCCAGAATCATAGTTAATTTTACATGGGAGGGTCATTTGACATCAGTCTTCGGTATTTCATTGTTCAAAACCCCAACGCACTTGTTAGCAGAATAAAAACCGAAAGCAATTAATATAAAGGTATAACACTTGATATCAACAACGAAAAAGACAGCAATAATGATTATCACAAAAGTAAGAAATACCGTCTCTATGATTGAGGAAGGTGGGCTGTAAGATAATGCAACAGCAATTGAATGTGCGATGAAGTGGTCCTTATGGATGAAATAGATGGATACATTTTTGATGGTGGGTTGGAGGAATTATGGAGTTGAGGATTATATGGCACAACATGATACTGAAAAGGAGAGGGCAGTATGCACAGCAGACTGGTTACATTAGGGACATGAACGTGGGGAATGGCGGATGGTAAAGATCGAGAGGGAGATGGTGGTTGGAGGACGAGCAAGTTGATGTGAAATTTCAATTCAAATAACCACGACACTTGGCCGACCCGCACAGACATGGGATTTTGTCTTGCTCGAATGGGAAGTGGTAATCTATCAAGCAAACCGACATTAGCGGTCATTACATTGACGTCGTCATTAAAAGCCAGATCTTACCATATGTAATCTCATCTCCAAGTTCAATGTCTTGCTTTGCATAGATCACGATCTTCTTCTCACCGCTAATCGTAATAATCTTCGCGGTGCAATTTGGATCGCAGGAATGATTTATAAGACGCCTGCCATTGAATGTCAGCCTTTAAAAACAGAGGGTTTTAACAAACGGACAACGCACCCCAAATTCCCTCTGACCGTGGCATCAACTACCATATCCTCATCAATCCTAAAAAGATAACTGCTTCCAATCCCAAGCAACCTCTCATACACCTTCTCTCTCCTCTCAGCAACTTGAGCCCTAACAACCTCCCCCACATACTCAATCACCATCTCCCCTCTCACAATACGCTCCATCGCATAAAGACCCCAGTCATGGATAGGTGATCGTCCAAACCTGAGGTGTTTCTTTCGGGATTGCAGTTGATTGAACTTGAACACAGACAGTGTAGTTGCCTTATCCATCTTGTTATTCTCGACTTCAAGACTTTCTTCCCCTCCAATCCCGTTAGCAGTCGCGTTGGTGCCTTCCATCAATTGTTTAGACAGAGTAATGGCCCTCTGCAGCGAATTCAGGTCTTCAAGCCCTTGAGCTCTCCGACGCGCATTGGCACGATTAGAACGCGAGGACTCCATTGCGCCTCCCGTCGCTGTTCCAGCTGCTGCAGCAACTGATGCAGATGCATTTCCACCAGGTGTAGCGGACGACGAGGTAGTGTTCGCGGTGCGACCCTGATACTGAGAAACATAGCCAGCCTTTTCGGCGTGCGAAATCTTATAGTATCCTTCTGTACGTGCGCTGCCAGTTATATGCTTTCGTCTTCCTTCCGCAGATTGTCCCTGTGTTCCCTCACCCGGTCCTTTCCCTTCCACCTGTTGTCCACCTGGGTCCTTTTCGAGCGCCAGTGCCTCACCAGGCACACCAGGAGCGAAACCCATTTCCCTGCCAAGGAATACCTTAACGAAATATAAATCTTCCTCATCCTCACATATATCCTCCTCAATCGGATCAGGCAACTTCGGTGCCGGTGGAGGTACGGGTTTCGGTGGTTTGTGCTTTTGGGTTGTTACTGTAGGTGGAGGGGTAGTTGGTGGAGGAGTAGGAGAGAGTGTAGGAGTCCTCCTTCGGGTTTTCGTCTTGGCTTTCGTCTTGGCTTTCGCTTTGGCCTTGGCAGGAGGAGCCTTTTTCTTCCTTCCCTTGGTCTGAACGGGAACTGGGACAGGAGAAGGTGATCGTGAAGGCGATCTTGACCTTGATCTTGACATCGACGGTGAACGCGAAATTGAGGGAGAAGGGCGAGAGGGCGACATCGAAGGCGAAACCCGCTTACTTCTATCCTCCACTCCCAATACAACGTCATCTTCATCTTCCGACTCGATGTCTCTTTCGACAGATCTCCTTTTCCTCCCTTTCTTCTCCACAACTCTCTCCGTTTTCTCGCCCTCGCCCTCGTCCTCATCAGCGCCAGCCTCTTCATCAATTTTCCTCTTCTTCTTTGGCCTAACTTCAGCCTCGACTTCCTCCTTTTCCTCGACTTTCTTTTTCCTAAAGCTCAAGCCGCCCACTGCTCCAATTCCCTGGTAACAAAGAAGCCCGGAAGCTTTCTCAAGTTTCATCTTTTCCTTCTCTTCAAGCGCGACTCTCCCCATTTCCTTCGGAAGAACCTCCCGCTTAACATCCCGTTCCAGCGCTGCCCGAAGTTGTTTCACGATCCGGCGTGTTGACTCCTCCAATAGCTCTTGTTCTGTCCATTCTCTTTGTGTTTTGTCTTTATGCATCCTTTTGCCTCCCATCTCCGCCTCAGATTCGCCAATATCCGAGGCCTCGGCTTCGAGGGAGGAAACATCAGGAGGCACACCAACGGTCAAAGTAACGGCCTGAAACCCCAACTGTTTAGTCCCTAGGAAATTCACGGCTCGCCGGGCTGTGTTAGGATGCGGGAAAAGGACATAGAATGAACTCGCCAGGAGGGAAGTGTGTACCTAACAGGAAATAGTCAGCATCAAGTCTAAGAAGTAAAAATACAAAAACGCACCTCACACTCCCCAAACTCCCCAAAAAAATCCTTCACCACTGGCTCACTCACATTTTTGACAAGACGCGCCCCACTCCCTTGAATTATGACATGTTCGTGTGCGTTCTGAGCTAGCAACCTTAAAATCGCCCGGTGTTGCCGCTTCGAATCTGAAGCCGACTGTTTGTCCGATTTCAAGTTGGCCCGCTTGAATTTTTGTCTGGGAATTTCAGAGTCGGAATCGTCCTCTTCATCAGAGTCTTTTTCTTTTTCTTTGCCTTCTAACTCTGCGTCCGAATCCTTCTCCGATTTTTCTTCGTCTTCATCGACTTGAGCCCTGGCATACCTCGACATACCTCCATACATGCTAGACCCACTCATGCTACCATATCCAAACCTCCAAGACCTCCCGCCCATTCCAAACCATCCCTTCGATTTCCCTTGGGGTCCTTTCTGACCAGGACCAGAACTTGAGGTTTGATTCTGAGCAGCAGCTTGATCTTGTCCTTGTGTCTGTCCTTGAGATGATGAGGCATTCTGGGTTTGATTTTGTGCCGCATGAGCTTGTGCCTTTTCTGCAGCCTCTCTCGCTTGCCTCAATGATTTTGCAACCTCATCGTTGGATGATACAGGCTTAGCAGGTAAGCCATGCGGTCGTGCATGCGTCTCCGTCTGTCGATTTGAGAGCCTTACATTGGGATTTGGTGTCGATGCTCCGCCCTGATTTTGGCTTTGGTGGGATGTAGACGCATTCCCATGAGGATGAGGATGGCCTTTATGCCTTGAAATTCCTGAAGCAGGTGAGGAAAACCCAGATTGTGAAAGAGGTGTACCAGTCCCCGTACCCATCGCCATTGCCATCGGAGCATTTGTCGTAGGCGTAAGCGTTGATGACGAGGAAGACCCGTTCAGAGTCACACTCACACTTGAGGTTGCTGAACCTGGGTTCACTGCTTGGTTGGGATTCTCCAATGCCTTCCTCTTTTCCTCCTTCTCCTTTCGTGCCCTCTCTGAAATTTCTGCAACCAGGGCTTTTGCCTTCACGCCGTCAGGATCGAAAACAACTCTCCACTCCTCCTCTTCGTCTTTCCCCTCCTTCCCTTCCACGCCACCCACATAAATATTACGGCCTTTCACACCCCCTTTACGTCCGTGATCCTTCGTGAGACATCGCCGGGCTTCTTCATGTGAGTTGTATTTAACTGAGATGGCACCCAAAGGTGCTCCGCGTAAGGGGTCAAGGAGGGGCTCGAAGGATGAGATTACACCATGTGTTGAGAGGTGCATACGGAGGGAGGCGTTTGGTGTGAGGGGGTTTATTCCCGTTATTAATACAGATAATGGAGGGGGAGGACCTGGGGAATTCGAGTCGTACTGTATTTGTAACGAGTCAGCACATCTGTAAGTGATTTATGAGTAGTATTCCCCACCTCATAAACCAAAACTCCAAGTTCCGGCTTCGCAGACCGTAACGAGGGCGGCACGCGAATAGTCTTATCCTTCCTTGGATCTGAAACAGCTACTTCCTCCTCCTTAATCCCATCATCCTCTACGTCAACAACCTCTCCCGCAAACCTAAGCAGTTGGACGTGTCTTTTCTCTTTGTCTCTATCCTTCTCCCTAATCCTCTCCCTCGCACGCTCCCCACCGTGCTTCTTCAGATGGTCAACTAGCACTGCATAATATGAAGGTCGCAAAGGTGGGTAATGGGTGTAAAATTTCTGGGTCGCTAATTGGTGTGGATGATTTGATGATGGAGGGTGGTCAAGGGTGGAGTCATAGAGGATCTTGTACGATTTATCGGCGGGATAGGCAGAGGAGGGCGGGGGCCAGGGAAGAGGCCAGGGTTCTTGTTCTTGTGGTTGCTGTAGAACGTAGTCTTGTTGGGGTATTGCAGGCGAGGGTTCTGTTGGATCCTTTGCGAGTTCAGGAGGAATACTGGGTTTTGCTTGCAGCTCGGCAGGGACAGCGTCTGGGGATGAATTTAAAATGGGTGGGGGTGATTGTGGGGGTGGAAGTGGTGGTGGTGGTGGTGGCGAAATTGTCCTCGAAACGTTGGGAGACCTTCCAGTATACGAACTAAAAGGTATGCTGGGTGACCTGAAGCCCGAGGTAGGCCCCAAAGGAATATTTGGTGGCCTCAATATATGAGGGCTTGGCGGCAAAGGGGGAGGTGGGCCTTCAGGCGGAGGTGCAGGAGGTTCTTGTTGCATTGTGGTTTGTGTTGAGAGTGTCGGAGGTGGAGGTGGTGGCGCAGGCCCTGATGGTGGTGGAGGTGGTGGATCATAATTTGGTTGCGGTGGTGGTTGTGGAAGGTGGTCTGGAGGTTTTCGACTTTGTATTGAGATATGAACGGCAGGTCTATCTTGCCTGAGTTCGCCGTGGACTTGTGCTTGTGCTGAGGTAGGTGTCGGAGGTGGTGCAGTTGCATTCGCATTTTGGTGAACATGACTTGGATGAGGTTGAGAATGCGAAAGAGAATAAGCCAAAAGCGCTTTTGGAGCCTGCGGTGGGTGTAAATGTGAACCCGGACCGCCAGCGACACCATCTCGACCAGCATTCCCAAATCCCGAAGCTGATCCCGATCCCGAACTCGCCCCTGAACTGCCAACACCGAAACCCGACGAACTCGAAGCAGACACTGAGGGAGAAGCAAACCCTTTCCCCACCAAGCTTCTTGGACCCGTAGGTAGTGGTTTAGTGGGACTCGTAACCAGAGCACGAGGTCCTTTCGGTGGTTGTTTGCCTGTTCCCGACATTTGAAGAATTATTGTACAGTTTGCAGGTCAAACTGCTAACTGAGTGTCAGAAAATCCAGAGTAGGGCAGGTAAATGGTCCAGGGATTAACAATGGATGGATAAAGCGGGTCTAATTTATTCAGAGCCCAGTCGTGCTTGTGCTCGTGGCGGTTAGATTTTGAACGTGAAGACGTCAAATCGGCCTGTTTTATCAACGTTAAGTTCCCGTTGAAATTAATGAGCGTCTCCGGCCCTGTCGTTGGTCTCGTGGGCGTCGCGTCGCGTTACTTGTGATCTCTGCAAAGCCAAATCACCCAAACCGACTGCAAGTATCAAATACCAGTAACCCACTACTGTAAACAATCAAAGGTAGCAAGTAAGCATCCAGGAAATTATGTCAATCCTAAATTTTAAAAAATAATTACTGTTTGAAAGAATCTCAATCGTGTTCTGTTTAGGCCAAGGGATCGAATCCACTTTGCTGGAGTCGTAAACCAGAGAAAACGTATACGAACTGAAAGAAGATGGAGAAAAAAGAAAGAAGGCTAAAGCTCAGGGAAAGTCGTAAGTCAAAGCTGAATTGGAACTCTCAAGCGCTGAAAGCACCGCCCACGATACACGGAACTGCCAGAAACAAGGGAGTTACTATGCGAAGCGTGATACGTGACCCGTGACATGCGTGTACGGTATAAATAGGCGACAACATGCACGCGCTTTACATTGCCTCTTTCACTTCCAACACCATTTCGGACAACTGGGAAATTCTTGAATGGGCCGTTGGAATGAGTAGGGTTGCTGGATTTCGAACATGCAGATGGTATAATCTATTCAAGACATTTCAAGCCATGGATGCCACCTCTGTCTTGGACCTCCAACAGATAAGGTTTCTTTTCCAAACGCTAGATCAGTATGAATTTGCTTTCTTTGCTGTTTACGATTGTTAAACAATTTCAATAAAGCCCTAGTTACAAATGCCGACTACATATCCAGCACTTGGAAATGCAATCAGATGTGGTCCCATAGTGGAACATCACGGTCACCATATCTGTTTCCGTCTTCGTCTTTACGATGCCTTTACATCAGAACTGTGCTGCATACTTTTCCGGAAAGCCCTAACAATGATTCGCCGCAACGTATTCACAGTGTTGCCTTTACTGACAAACTTCCTTGCCTTGCAAAATGTAACCATCGCGAGACTGGAAAGTTCGAGACCTCTTCGCGAATGATCCAGCTACTTCCAAGAGGTTGGCTCTTAAACCGATGAATCATGCTGGCCACTGTCTTATGATTTATCTTAGGACTCATGCGATCGAAGTTACAACGGCCTTGGGGTAATAATAGAAGACTCTGGGCAAGCAGTCAGCCATTCGAATAGCGGCGAGGATATCAGCTGGAACTATGTTCCTTATGTCACATAAACGAGGAAACAGAATAACTCTGCCTCAGCGACCATTTGAAGAAGCTCCTCCTGGTCAAAAGTGTGTACTTCATCGAAACCAGTGTCTTCGGAGAGCACTTCATATTGCGGGCCCTTGATATGTTTAACGGAAAATTCCTCAGCACGAAAGACCATGCGCATTATGTTTTCTTCGGTCGAAATAAACACCTTTCCGATAAGGAATGGCTCACGTTTTATTAAATTAGCACGTACGGTCGGCTTTCCGGGAATACGCTTGATGACTCTTGGAAGAAAAGTTGGAGTGATGAATGGTTCTCCAGCTACCTCGTTCCTAACATAGTGCGAGTGCCATATCTTTGAAGAATACAAAAATTCGTGGACTCTAGGGATGACAGAGACAAAGGTACCACTCGTCGAAAATCTTTGGTGGAATTTCATACTGCTCAGCGAAATACTTCAGTCCCTGAAATCGTCAACCTTTATGCCACTTTGAGCACCATTGAACTTTGGCGCAGAGTCGGTCATAGACTGCTAACCAACTGGTTCAACGTGTTCTTGCGCAAGTTTCGAATACTTGACAAATTGCTGAGCATATTCCTCCAGTTCACCACTATGGCTGGCGAGCTTTGAAGGGCTAGCTGGCGCAGAGAGGAACGACTAGACAACTCGCCGTACTTCTTGTCACATGACAGAAACTAATTCGGATATGTGCCCAAATTTAGTAATTCTATAATTGATGATCTCTATAAAAAGCAACGATCAAATAATTCCGCATGTCAACATTCTACAGCAGGAATCTATTCTTTGGCAAAACCAATCACTGAACCAGAATCCTCTCCAGATCTTTGCAACATTAAAAGATGTCTTTGCAAAGGCTAGATTCTTGAATCTTCCTCGGACAAAGCTTGTCTTTCGTAGCATCCTTGAGGATAGCAGGGGCTGGCAAAGGTTTGGCAAAGGTGATAATTTATAAATGATGCTTTGGTTGACCCCAAAACATTCATCATTCCAAAACTGACACTGTATTGGACTGATTTTGCACCCTTTATCACTGAATTAATTGGGACTTGTTTCCCGGATCTCCAATCATTTGACTCCAATTGGTGCACCTACCCAGATGTTCTTGAGATCCTGGAGAGGGCATATGATGCTATTAAGGAAAAGAATTCAGGGCAGAATAAGGAAATCAACCATGAGGACATAATATAAGCTGTGCAAGGAGAAATACACTACAACCAAAGCAATCCTACGAAGATGCATCTCTAAACGGCTGGGTGTCCCCTGGTCGGATCCTGGCAGGGAGCAAGCACTAGGGGTGCACCTCAAATGATGCAAGAGACGATCTTGGGAGCTCAGGCAAGAGGGCAAAGGGCCTAAGGTGTAGCGTACTAAACATGTAAAGTCTATAATGGGGCCAAGCCCTCCCAGACTATAAATTCACACCAAAAAAAAGCTGTTAAGGAACTATCTTCGAGCAATGATGCTGGAGGCACACATCGAAAGGGAAAGTGTTTCTCAACCTGAGGGAGGAGTATCTACCGGCGTATAATCTGAAGAAAATTACACTCCTCTTACCCGATATACCACTCGGACCTGCTGAAAGTTCGGTGACTGATCAAATCCTTTAACCATGAAGTAAGTCCTGCCTTTTCAGCATCGTCGATAAATAAAAATACACCATAAAATCTCCCAAAAAAGTACTGACTCACAATTTTTGTCCTCAAATTCCAGAGTCGGAATGGTTCTCTTGCTCAGTGTGTTTTCTCTTCCTTTACCCTCCGACACGTTGGTCACAACATCAGCTTTTGGAATCAAAGATTTCCACAAAGAATTTTGATCAGGATCGACAATCAGTTGTACAAAGCATAAACGGTATATTATCCCTGCCTCATCAACTGTCCAAAATATAGAAACAATAAGCGTCATTAAAAAATAAAGCGTAGTACATTTAAAAGCCATGTTCCGTCATCCATCTCTGTTCTTCCTTTATCAATTCATCCCTCCAAACAAAGAAAGCGTAATAAAAGAAGACTCTCGGAAAACAGTCGAATTCATCATCATGTTTTGGATACTTTTCCCGAAGCCTTTGGCCAATTCGCTTCTTCAACTCCTTATCCACCAATCCCTTGGCAAATCTTTGGCATATCGCACGATTACCAACTTTATGCCGAATTCGAGTGAGTTCGTCTGTGATTCGGAGGAAGCCAACAACGTAGGCCCTGATGGCGAAGGCATTCTCAAAACCAAAGATAGGTTTCAGAGTCTTAGCAGACGAGTTCCCCAGTACGATTGCATCTCGGGTTGAACAAACAATCCCATAGAGGGTCTTGTACAGTTCCTCTGCATCGAAATTGGCATCTGGATAATACCATTTCACGTCCTTTTTGAACTGCTTCCAATTATTACCCTTGGCCGAATTGATCATTTCTTTCCATAAGAGTCGATTATCTGGATCGGCATAGTAGAGCGCCATGCTGACCATTTCGCCTTCGGTGAGAGACAGGTGCTTCCCCATTTCCTCGACGTCATTTAGGTACGTCAGAACGGCTTTGCCCGATGGAGTGGTCTTGTTTTTATACCACAGTGCCAGAAGCATTGAAGAGTGCGAAGCGTCAGACGGAAGGGAGAAGTGGGTGGGGAGGTTGCAGCGGATAGGATTAAAGGGAGTTTGAACAACGTTCGGGGTGGAAGAACTGGGTATGGCTAAATCAGCTATGGGATCGCTTGGAGGGTCTGCACCGTCTTCGGCTGCCATGTTGGCGGTACTCTTGTTGAATAATGAATAGCTTTTAGCATGGGAGACTGAGGATAGATTATTTTCTTTTTGCATTGAATAGAATTGGTAAGGTACTTACATGCTTTGAAAGCAGACATCTCACTTGATCATGGAAGTCAGTAGAGAAGAGATGGTATTTTGGGACCTATGCACCCTTTACACCCGCCGTTGCAGACTGAAGGTTATGGCAGTGCAGCTGTTGATGAAATGGACGTAACCTTCCCAAATGGCAAAACCCTGAGTCCTAAGACCACGAGGCGTTTCCGACAGTGATCCTGACTATCTTTGAAGAGTTTCCGCTGGACTCGATAGAGTCTGTCTTTAAGTCTGCGTCCAGGTTGTGTTTCAAGTATTACTTAGCTGACATAAGTTGTCGACTGCGCAGCCTTCTTCCAGTGATTTAGTGATCGCAGTGAGTTTCGTTGGTGTACAGCTTTCGAATTCCGGGTCATATAGAGTTCTGCTGGTAAGTTACAAACTATTTTACGGCCAATGGGGACGACTTGGTCATCATGACATTGGTTACCATAATTGGAATATTATTCACAGCAGCTAGCTTGACAGTTGATTTCTTTACATATACGCCCACGACACGATGCAAGATACCGTTCACGACTTCTGACATTTAAATTGGCCGCCTAGAAATAATGCCTTCATCTGCCAGCCTCGCTCTCCTTTTCGCTCTCGAGTTTGCCACGGCTCATGCAAATCCGCTACAATACCATCGAGAAACCCTCCAACTGAGGAGACAAAATGTACAACAGCAACCCCCTACAATTCCGCCCTCGATCTGGGTAGGTGATAATTCGTGCATCTCCGTTAAGGTCCCCCCTTAATTACGTTCAATTTCAGACCCCTACTGTCACAATTTTCGTTGTTTTTTTCTCACTTGCGTTATTAGTTTGCCTTGGTCGAGTTATCTTTCGACGGAGGGCTGAAATTGCCAGGCGCTCTGCTGAACTCGCAAGACAAAACCAAGGGACTACGGACCAGGTGGTCGGGACCAGCAATGGCCGCCCAGGGACAGGCAACAACCCTCCAAGACGTACGCGAAGGCCTCGTCCTCGTCGAACACCGTCTCAAATGTCCGTGACATCCTTGCCAGAGTACATGAAAGACCCTGGTGCACAAGAGGTTGTCATCTTCCGGTGCGTTTTACCTCTTCCCACATTTGTATTTTCATCATGTTCACTACATTTATTTCTAGAGGACAAAGCATGGATACGATGCCCGGCAGTAATGTTATGGAACACTCCGACGAGGAGAGAGAAGATACGCATTCACAAGACTCTCATAACGCCCCTTTACTTCGCTCAGCCCAAGGTGGTCATAGGCCCGAGCCCACTCTGGCAATGTCAACTGAAGAGTCGAGACGAGAAAGTATGGGCAGTGGATCAAACGATATAAGCTCCTTGCGCAGGATTGAGATACGCGAGCCTTCTCCAGCATACTTTGAAGTAATGGACCCAGATACACAGCCTTCAACTATCTACCCACCCCCTACTGCCCCATCATCTGCGTCACCTTCATCATCCGAGACCCCCGCCGTCCGTTCTGGGTTCCGTAATTTGCTGAGTCGCATTTCAATGCACCACCGTTCCGACTCGGGCAACACGGCCTTGCTATCACAACACCGCCACACACCCTCAACGTCCTCCTCGTTCTTGACTGCGTTCCGCGCGCATAGATCAACAAATTCGGTCGACTCGGATCGTATGAATTCGCCTTCGATGATCTCTCTCACCTCCATAAGCGCGCCACTAACACATACGGCGATGCGCACCGACTTTACATATCCCAAGACTGGTCCAACGGCAGAACAGTTGAAAATCCTTGCATCGAGGGAGGCGATTGGAAAATTTAGTGTTCCGTATGGGCCTGATGCCATTGCATTTGCAGCGTCGACATCCTGGCATGACTTGGTGCCTCCGGGTCCACCTCCGGGCTTCGAAGAAGTGACAGACTCGGATCTGCAAAGAACCCCTCATCAATCCGCCGGGCCTTCAAGACTACGCTCACCGGTTCCTCTAGAAAATGAAAATAGCATAGAGCTGTCTGCATCGCCGTCCAGTCATGAACGTGTCACGACAATAACCCCGTCATCCGCCCCTAATGGGTCTGCAGAGCCCGTCATTGCAATCACTAATTCCGAGTCTCCGACCGAAGAACCAAATCCTCAAAATTTTTCCGAAAGTGATCGCATGCCTCATACTCAAGTTATGGACACTGCTCAAACACTTGCTATACCATCCAGGGCAACCCATAACCCCGCACACAACAACGTTTTGCGTTCCGATTCCATTGCCAGCGTATCCTCCAACCAGACATATGCCACCGCAACCGAGTCTTTTGATCAGTCTCGTGCTGTTTCGGAGAATGGGGATGTTGGTGGTAGTAGCGATGTCCAGGCTTCCGTGACACTGAAGCTTATGCCACAGCGGGGTCATGAGGCAGAGCCGACGGATGTCACCATCACACTAACAAACTCAGGTTCTGTTAGCACTCGATGATGCAGGGCTTATGGATACCGCCGGTTATTATAATCTCAGGCCATTTGATACCTGTACTTTGTCTCAGGGTTTTCAGTTTAGAATTTATACTTTATGCTCATTCCCCTTTCTAGCCGACAAACTTCTACAACGATTAATTATACATATCCTAGTTACTGGATACTTATGTTCAATAGTCATCTGTCGTGGACAAGTGAATTGTACTCTATTGTTTTTTTCCTCCTTGACATATACAGTTTCTCTGCGTGCATGGATGTATATAAGCTTCGAGAAAACCGGGCTCAGGACTTGGCAGGGAGACTCGACATTCCCTCTGCCAAACTCCTTGGGTCAACAATCCAAATCGCAGCATAATCCCTCATTTTTCCTTTCTCGTCTCCTTTTCCATCATCACGCATTTCGCTCAACCTACTGGCAACCTTTGCACCCTTCAACTCTCTCAAGATTGCCTTGACACTCGTTCTATTCGCCGTCAGAATTGTCCAACCCAAGGTGGCGCCCCACCGCATCGTTTGGACGGTGTGGGCTGTGAGTCGAGGGTTGGCCTTTGTAAATCTTGCACGTTGAATTTCTTCGGAAATGAAGGTGTTGTACGAAGGTTTGAATGTGGTGTCGTTGGTCACGGAAGAAGTTGAATTAACGTCTGGTGTATTGTCGGGTTCAATGATGGGTGTGGTTTCCTGCGATAATATGTCGGAGCAAACTTTGGCGAGCTCAAGGGCAAACTGAGATTTGTGAAGATCAAAATTACTAGCAGATGACGATGACCCTGGCAAGATTTGAATGGGCAGCCACGGAACGAATTTATGGGGGAATCGAGAGTCTTGCCAATACAAGTCTTCTGCCTCTTCCAAGGAGAGCTGGGGGATCGTATCCGTAGCATCGGCAGGCAACTGAAATAGGGCCCTGACTCGACGTTTTTCTTGGATGCCTCCGATTTTCCAAACTATCCGAAGGCAACGATCTCTAGCTTCGGATGTCGTCCAGAACTTTACCGAATCTACACCAGTTAACCCGGCAACTCTATCCCGAATTTCGTGGAGCATCCCTCTACCCATTTCTTGTAGAAGTTGGTTGGTCAATTGCCGAGCATGCTTTATAAGGTCTTTTGGGAGGTCGTTGATATCGTTCTCTACAGCGACTGAAGAAGGATCGCTTCCTGGAGTCATAGGTTTATCGTTGGTAGGTTTGTGTTTCTTGGGAGTCATTGCTGTGCGCTTTTTCTTCCATTCGCGGTATTCAGGTGGGGGTACAAAACGTTTGTTTGCATCTTGGATGGATTGCGGTAGTGGGGCGTGAGTAAGATCCGATATAATTGCTATCAAAACGGAAAGGTCGAGGATTATGTTGGTTGTCGGTCTTAGCGACGAGGATGGAGGGTCCGGAGATGTGTTGACAATCGGTAGGGAAGCATCTTGACGCTCGCCGAGTTCGATTTCGATGCCCATCTCTTGTAACATATCCATGGTCTGACGAATACGGGGATCGGGTGGTCTACCATCGTCTTCTGGAAGATTAGGGTCCAACCTTGTGAGGCGGAGGACGACAATTGGAGTGTCCGTTGTTCCCTCGATTGGATTCGCCTTCGCGGATGCTAAGAGCGAACGACCCATTCGTAAAATGGAGTTATCGAATTCGGCTTGGTTGAGACTGGGATATTCTTCGTTGTCCCATTCATCATTTAAATCTTCCTCTTCCGAGTCATTTAGGTATGAATCAATCTCTTTGAACTCTGCAAGTAAACGCGAGTTCTTTATCCTGTTGATTGGCCTGATGTGAGGAACGACAAAATGAAAGGAGGTGAAATAGAGATCACACACGTATTAACTCTAATCCAACGTTTTCCGTTGTCTGCAACGACATCTACTTTTACACCTGTGCGATGCCGTTTGCTTGCTTGTTTCTTCCCTGGATCCTCCTCATCGGGATTAAGAAAAAAGGTCTTAAATACTGATAAGATGGGTTGAGAGGCACACAAGACCTCGTTCCACACCGCAATCACATATGGAGCGTTGGTCGAAATTGGTGGAAGGTGAGCAGACTTGGGATCGTTAAGAAACTACTGGAAGCAGGATTTTTCAGCAATTCGTCGTCTCTTCAAGAAGTTTGACCACCTGATACTCACCTTGTCTAAAACAGATAAATCAATACCTATATCTTCTTTCAGCTTCTTGAGTCCTGGTATGCCGATCCCCTGTTGCATCCACTGGTTTTCTTCGCCAGGTTCATCTGTCTTGGCAACAGAGGAATCGATGATGGGCGGTTTGGGTATTAAGAGGTTAAAATTGTCTAATGCATCGTGAATAATAGATAGACGAGTCCTAATTTGTTGTAGTTCAGGATGCGAACTCATTTAGCGGCGATGGAGGATCAGGGCAAGGTTCAAATTTGGTGCTTGCTTCAAAAGGAGAACGGGCCGTTCCGGTCCGGGAGCTGCGGCACTTCAAGCGTCAATCATTACTCACCTTTAAGTAGATGCTGCTCTGCCGCAAGCTGTTGAACAGAGCCATCATCATCAGGATTTCAACAAAGTCATTGTGTATATAAGGGTTTACTGTGCGGCGTACTACACAAAGTTAACTGAAGGACACTTGGCAGTCACGGTTCCTTCTACACGCGTCCTACCACTCCACCCTGGCCGGTGGCCTTGAACCTCATGGGTAACGCACAATCGGGATCTGTTCTTACGAGGACAACTGTGGCTTTGGATTCGTTCGTTGCTGAACTTGGTGGAGATATAATATTCGAGAAGAGGTTTGTTTTCAAGTTAGCTGTCATTCTCCCCCAAGTTGAGAAATCCTTTCTAGTCTTGGTTCTGCACGGTTTCTAAAGACGGTGAAATGTCGACATAAGAATGGGTATCTGGTTGTAAAAATATTTATCAAGCCTGATCCAGGATTATCTTTGAGAACTCATCAACGACGATTAAAGAGTGAGTTGAGTTTTTTTCAGAGGATTTCTGTGATTTTGTTGAACTTTTCTTTTTAGTGGATAGAGAGGCGCTACTAGACATTCCAAACGTCTATAGCTATCAGGCTTTCGTGGAAACGGATAAAGCAGGTTATATCATAAGGCAGTGGGTGGCAAGCAGTTTGTATGACCGCATTAGGTTCGTGTCCCTTACTTCAGTCGATTTTTGCATTCTTGACCTCCACTGCAGCACCCGGC